>WEIS01037569.1:0-19009 GCA_013389965.1 Todus mexicanus | reverse complement strand
TTTGCTCCAGGCTCAACACCTCCCTCATTATCAGTAGAACTAAAGAAATAAGAAGCCAACTCACCCAGAACCGCCTCCTGTGTCTGTGCCCTTACATAATGGGAAACCCTTGAACCTAAAATATCTCTGCTCCTTCGGTTGACGAAGCTGATCATGGACCATCTGGCTGCAATTTTTCAACAACAATCTAAGAAGGCACTTTGTGTTTCGGGTGCACACAAGGAAGAAAGTCCTCCTGGACTCCCGGGGTAGGTGGTCGTGGCAGAGGCCGTGGCGTTGGGGGTTGCCACACGAACAGCAGCTTGTGTGAGTCCGGGGGAGGTTGTGACTCTTCAACTCTTGGGCTTGTAAGAAAGCCAAGATGTTTTGTCCAGCTTTTGAGAGCAGAGGGAGATGTCAGATGGTCAGGGGTGTCCTGAAAGGGACTTTTCTTTGGGGGAATAGATCACAGGCGAGGGAAAGTAACACCCCAAACATTGGCTTCACCACACAGCTGAAAAAACCCCCACGGCCTCGTTTTCCACAAAGATAAACCAAGAACCTGAAGTGAACTCTGACCACAAACCAGGACACGCGTTTTCCAGCTGGGAAACTCTCCGAAAGCTGACGCGGCCGCATGGCACAGGAGCCGTCCGTCTGTCCCTTCCCTGTTTGAAGCAGTCCGGCCACGCACCCACCCCCTCGAGCAACAGGCGCATTCTACTCCAGTGACGATGCTGGAAGACAGCACGACTTCTCCCGGCTGTGGCACCCTCTGTTCCAGACGGGAAACTGAGGGCTGGAGAGGGAGGGGGAAGAGGAGTGAAGGGATAGGAGCGCACAGCCCGCTCTGGCTCTGCACCACGGGCCCCTGGCACATGGTGGGGCTGGGATGGACCAGGACCAAAGCAAGTCCTGGCTGGGTCAAGGCTTTCATTTGGTAAAAAGAGAATCATAGAATCATTGGGGTTGGAAAAGACCCTGGGGATCATCGAGTCCAACCATCAACCCTACTCTGCAAAGTTCATCCCTAAACCATATCCCCTAACACCGCATTTAAACACCTTTTAAAAACAAGAGATTGTGAATTCACCTTTTTGCCACCATGGAGAAACTCTGCAGGCAAACAGCTGATAAATGATAGAATCATAGGATCAGTAAGGTTGGAAAAGACCTCTAAAACCATCCAGTCCAACCTTCAACTCAACCCCTCCATCAGCACTAAACCATGTGCCAACGTACCATGTCTACATGTTTTCTGAACACCTCCAGGGATGGTGACTCCACCACTTCCCTGGGCAGCCTGTTCCAGTGCTTCCCCGCTCTTTCAGGAAAGAAATTGTTCCTCAGGTCCAATCTGAACCTGCCCTGGTGCAACTTAGGCCCATTACCTCTGGTCCTATTGCTAGTTACTTGGGAGAAGAGACCGACCCCACTTGGCTCCATCCTCTTCTCGGGTTGCTGTAGGGAGCAAAAAGGTCTCCCCTGAGCCTGCTCTTCTCAAGACTAAACAATCCCAGGTCCCTCAGCCACTCCTCAGAAGACGTGTTCTCCAGCCCCCTCACCAGCTTTGTTGCCCTTCTTTGGTTCCGCTCCAGCACCTCAATGTCCTTTGGGGAGTGAGGGGTCCAAAACTGAACACAATACTCAAGGTGTGGCCTCTCCAGTGCCGAGCACAGCAGCACACAGCCTGGGCAGCAGAAGCATTCATGCTTCAGGTAAAACCAGACCCTGGCTCTGTTCTCCCTCACTAGGAGAATTTTGCTGTTTAGGCTCTGGTCAGAAACAAGAGGTGCCCAGAAAAAAGGCAATTCAGGGGAAAGGGGCGAGCGTCTCGGAGCAGCCTTGGCTCCACACGCCTCACACGACACTGTCGGTCCCCACGGAGCTCCAGAGCGACGAGCAGGAACCCGGCGCAAAGGGGGTTAGAGAAGCCACGGCACTTCCAGCTGCCCAGGGTTTGCTGAACGTGATGAAACTGCAGCGGAGGCAACTTGAGCCTCGGGAGGAGCTGGGAAGGAGCGAACGGTCACAGGGATTTTGGCAAATGCTCGACGCAGGTTTGCAAACACAACGGGTTGCAGCAGCTGCCCTCCTCTCACAGGTCCCTCCCGCTGGCCATGAGACGGAGCTCGTGGGAGGGAATAAACACACTCAGGAGGACACGGTGCTTCAAGCGTTTCACAGGGGACAGCTTGGGATCATTCTGCTTTCAGGTAAACACAGAGACATCGAAGCTGAAACCTTCTGCTGACCAACTGGAGACACCACTGACCCGATTTCTGATGGCAACAAGGAACCCCCCCACGGCAGAGACTAAGAACATGAGCAAAAACCAGACTTTCCAGGCCTGCACATAAACCAGAGATGTCAAAAGCTCTCTTCAGTCATCACAGAATCACAGAATCCCAGGCTGGAAAGGACCTTAAGGATCATTTGACCCAACCTTTCTTGGTAAAGCCCAGTCTAGACAAGCTGGACCAGCTCCTGATCAGCTGAATCTCCAAAGTGCCCAATGTTGGAGACTCCACCACTTCCCTGGGGAGATTATTCCAATGGCTGATTGTTCTCATTGTGAAAATTTTTCTTCTTGTATCTTCCCAGGAGCGACTTTTACCCATCACCCCGCGTCTTTTCCATGTGAATCTTGGTCAAAAGGGCGTCTCCAGCTTCTTCTCTGTAGCACCCTCAAAATACTTGAAAGTCTCTGGAGGTATTTAAACTGCACGTGGACCTGGTGCTTAGGGACATGGTTTAGTGGTGAGCTTGCAGTATTGGGTTGAAGGTTGGACTAGATGATCTCAAAGGTGTCTCCCAAATAAAGATATTCTGTGATTCGTTTCTCCAGGCTAATCAAACCCAGGTCTCTCAGCCTGTCCTCACATGGCAGCTCCACAGTTCCTGGAGTATCTTGGTGGCCCTTCCTTGCACCCTCTCCAGCCTGTCCACATCTTTTTGCATACTGAGGATATGATTTGATATATAAAGACTCTTAGAGGGTTCATGAGTCCAGGTGGAGGGAGCTCCCACGGGCAGCTGCCCCAGTCCCAACACGGGCGCACTAAGGCTGCTTCAGAATCTAACCCCCTACACCCCAACAACACTGAATCCTCAAAGTCACAGAATCACAGAATTATTTAGGCTGGAAGAGACTTTTCAGATTATCAAGTCCACCCGTTCCCCCAGCACTGCCAGGGCACCACTGCCCCGTGTCCCTCAGCACCACATCTCCACGGCTTGGAAACCCCTCCAGGGATCAGGGGGACTCCACCCCTGCCCTGGGCAGCCTGGGACACGCCTGGGGAACCCTTGACAGTGCCCAAGAAATTGTTCCTCAGCTCCAACCTAAACCTCCCCTGGGGCAACCTGAGGCCGGTTCCTCTTGTCCTATCAAGTCAAGGGGATAAAAGAAAAAAGAGGAGCTGAGGCACCAAGGGCAACTCAGCAGTTGCAGTGACAGGTGAGAGCAGCCCCGCGGCACCAGAGGCAACAGCCAAAGGCCAGAGGGGAGTGAAACGAAGCAGCTCAAGCTGGGGGTGATAAGGCAGCTCGTGTGTCTGCACAGCCGCATCAGAAACTCCAAGTGAGGCCCACGGGCTGAGACGCATGAGCAGAAGGATGGAGGGATTTTTTTGCTAGCCCAGAAGACAGTCAGTGGCCTGAAAACACGACAGCAGGCTCTGGTGTGCTTTAACTTGGGCTGCGCAGCTGCCAGCTCCTGGGGGAGGGCACGGATATCCCGGGGGAAACGGGGGGAACCCAGTTCCTTGAGTGTGTCATCACTAGACTGTAAAAAACCCCATTCCCAAGCGCCCTGTAAGAAGCAATCTCCCGCTGGCCAGGATGCTGCCTGAGCTGCCTCCTAGGTCTTTCCCAGCTCACAGGCCTCGTCATTGCAGGCGTGGACCAGCCTCGGAATGCTTGAGTTGCCATCTCTGCCGCTGGTGAGTTTAACCCCGGCGCGGCCGCGGCGGAGGCAGGCGTGACTCACGATCCCCACGAGGTGCAGCCTGTGCTACAGCTCCGCGGTTCAAATCCAGGTCAGCGGGAATAACGGAGAATCCCCAGTGGGCCCATTTCACCTTGGCGGTGCAGTCAGAGCGGAGGCGGACGGCAGCCGCTCAACCCCCAGCTCCCAGGCGCCGGCCGTCACCTCGTGCTCGGTGCCCATTGGACCCGCAGCTCCCTGACCCCAGAATCGCCAGCTCAGCGTTACACCCTCGTTAGCTCCTGCTAAACTGCAGGAGCTGGGGATCAGAGATTGCGGAGTTCAGTCGGCATCTGACAGCAGTGAGGCCACCTCGGGAGTGCTGGGGCCAGTTCTGGGCTCCCCAGGTTGAGAGAGACCAGGAGCTGCTGGAGAGAGTCCAGCGGAGGCTCCAAGGATGATTAAGGCACTTGAACACCTGTGTGGGCAGGCAAGGCTGAGAAACCTGGGGCTGTGAAGCTGGAGAGGAGCAGCCTGAGAGGGGAGCTGAGCAATGCTGAGCAAGAGCTCAAGGGCCCGCGGGGGGCAAGAGGCTGGGGCCAGACTCTGCTCAGGGGTGCCCAGCGCCAGGCCAAGGGGCAGCGGGCACCAACTGGAAGCCAGGAGGGTGCAGCTGAGCAGGAGGAGCAACTTGTTTGGGGGGAGGGTGTTGGAGCCTGGCCCAGGCTGCCCAGAGAGGGTGTGGAGTCTCCTTGTGTGCAGAGATTCCAAGCGCGCCTGGACACTGCGATGCTGGGCCCCCTGCTCGGGGTGACCCTGCTGGGGCAGGGGGGTGGCACCAGAGGAGCTCCAGAGGGCCCTGCCAAACCCCGCCATGCTGGGACTTTGTGAAAGAAAAGGCTCCGTTTTCCCTTTCCTTGAGCTTTTCTTCCTAGTCCTTCTCACGATCTTAAACTCACAACTACAAACCAGCAATTTACTAAATTAGCTTTGAAGTCTCTCAAGATCTCGCTCTCCTCGCCAGGACAGCTGCAGCCCTGTGGCGCTCCAGGTCAGAGCGGTTTATGTAACTATCATCTCCTGACCCCCACACTGGCTACGATCACTGTTTTGGGGTCTCCTTTCTCAACAAGGATTGTCTCTTTCCTTCCTGACCATCAAAATCTGCGCAGACACAGCAAATGAGTAAAATCCTGGCACTGCTGAGGATCATAACTTAACTTTGGTGCTAAAAAACCAGCTGGGTCATTATGTAACGTTGCTGCTCTGCAAGGAAAGGCCAGAGGTGATGAGAAACCAGACTCTGGCGTCACTGAGTAAACCAGAATTTCATAGCACAGCCTGGTGACACGCTCCTGAGCTCGCCCCTCCCGCGACGGTCCAGCAATGAACTGCCCACAGTGAGTTTGCAGATGACCCCAAGTTGTGCGGCACGAGTGACACGTCTGAGGGATGAGATCCATCCAGAGGGACCTGGACAGGCTGGAGTAGTGGGTCCATGAGAACTTCCTGAGGTTCAACCAGGCCAAGGGCAACATCTTGTACTTGGATTGGGGCAACCCCCGGTACCAGCCCAGGCTGGGGGTGCAGGGATGGAGCAGCCCTGGGGAGAAGGACTTGGGGGTGCTGAGGGGAGAAGCTGGAGCTGAGCCGGCCCCGAGCGCTCGCAGCCCAGCAGCCCCTGGCCCCCTGGACTGATCCCCAGCAGCGTGGGCAGCAGGTCAAGATGCTGATAAACATGGAGAAGCTGCTCACCTTCCCATGCCCTGAAGCAGTTTTGCTGTGGCAGGAGGAACACTGGACACTCAGGTCACGCTGGGTCTGTAGCACTGACAACGGCAGCTCCTGTCTCCAGACCTTCACTGCCTTTACAGACACCTCTCAGGTCCACGCTACCTGCAAATTAGTACATTTGATATTTGGGGGTGAACAAAAATCAATGAAAATACCAAAATAACAAAAATTTAGACCAAGAGCAGAGCTCCTTCTGCCCTCCAGTCTGGCGATTCCCCCTTCTCCCATCACCAATAGCGCTGCTGCCGTGCCCCTCCCCTTGTTTGTGAGAACAACCCATCTTCTCCACCCAAATGATCTCTCGCATGGCACCGTAACAAGGCAGTGACTGATGCCCAGAACCTTCATACCGAGCACTTCTCTTGTCCAAATCACGTATCTCCTCACAAAATTTACCAGCTCGATCCTGCCCAAATTTTCTGCGATCCTCACTGCACTTTCCACGTCTCTTTCCACCTCATTTTTAAGTGTTTATACAACACCGCAAATCTCACATGCATATAATATAACATACAACATATTGCACGTGTCAATATAAGCGAAGCCAAGAATATGGAACATACACTTCCAGGGCACCTCTGCGTTAATCCCGGATACTGAACGTGTTCCAGGGTGTTCCCCGAAATCCAGCCTGCAGCTGGTGTCACCAAAGTGGCTTTTCAACAGCTCCCCCAAAGACCTTCAGGAAACGTTGACAAGTTTGTTACCGAATCACGTTAATTCCTCAGCTGCATTTTCTGATTCACGCTCTACATGTCAGATGAAGGGCTCTGCCTGGGCTGGAGGCTCCCACCGCCAGCTCCTTCCAAAGGGCTCAGACCTCTTAATAGAGCTGACAGAGTTTAGAAAACACCCAACCCACCTGCGAACAGACCCGCTCAGCTAGCGTCCGGCCCCAGGAACGAAACGCAGCGCTTTGCTGGGCAAGCTCCAGGAAAGCTGATTCCTGTCCCGTGCTCCTCGTCCTTCTCGTGCAGGCAGGAGCTCTGGATGAAGCTGCAGGGACTCTTAGCAGTGGGTGCAGCACTTCCAGGGATCTCTTCCTTCCAGTAATAACCACAACAAACCCCCAAACCTCTCTTTTCAATCTTGTATTTCCACAGCATTGCTCCCCAGTGCTCCCCAGTGGGACTTACCATGGCTCTGGTAATTCCAGTGAAGGCAAACACACAGGAGCTCTGCAACGGATCATGTCTTCACGAGCTGTACAGGACCCAAGAACACAGGCGGTGATGGATCGCTCGATATTGCAACACCGGCTTCAGAGGCAAAAAAGAAACATTGCTCTTGGCAATACAAAGCAAGAGAGGAATTCTGGTTCAGAACTCAGATTCATCCCATTTAAATTCAGGTCTCACAGGTCAGATCCTCTCATCTACCGCCCGGCACAAAGCCAGGGGGAAAGTAGAGCCAAAGGCAACGGGGTAGCTCCACAAGTACCGATACACGTGGACGTACTGACACCTGACAACACTGACGTGTCACCAAACCCATTTTCCACACAGAAGAGGCTTTTTAAAGAGCTTTCTGACAGTGGGTTTGCAAGTGATAGGTTTTTTTCAAGCGTCTATGGAAGAAGATATCAAAACCTTGGCAAACATTCATTAACGGGGATATTGATTTTCTGGGGATAAGAAATGGAGAGGAGAAAATACAAGTAACTCACGTGGCAATACGTCTGTAAGAAAGGGCAAGCTGAAAGCTGAGAAGCCGGCGCGACACTTCCCAATGCTCACAACAAAGCAGGAATAGATCACCGCTGGTTTGCCGACTGCAGAAATCCAATTCCTGGCCAGAGACTGGGATTGGAGCTTCACCTGAGCACTGAAGGGAGCCTGGCAAAGCTCGTCGAGCTGCCGCGGAGCTCAGCACCGCTGCGGGCCACAGGCTCGACCCACACCATGGCTGTTCCTGCCCACGAAGCGGGTGTGCAGCTCCTGGTGCTGCTGCTGCTGCTCCGGATCCAGGATACGAGGCAGGAGAAGCCCCAGACCTGGAGCAGGGTCACGTGTAGAGCTCCTGGGAATAACACTGCATCTGGGCACAGCCGCCAGGGCACAGGCTATGGTGCTGCTCCAGGGGAAGCTGCAGGGTCCACAAAGCGGCACCACGTCCTGTGCCAGAGGGCAACCAGAACACCTTGTCCAATAAAAAATACAAGGCAGGAGGAGAGCAGAATCTGACCTGTGTAGAAACTGTTCCACATCAGCCACGAGCACTGGTTGGATGCCTTGAAATCCCCTTCCAAGGCATTTTTTTTCCTCGGAAAAATTAAGGCAGAACTTACACCCCAACGATAATGTCACGCTGCGGAAACCAAAATGTCATTTTCCGAGCAATGGTGAACTGGTATTTGATTCAGTCTCCTCTGACAGACAGAAAACGACAGGCAAGCCTCGCAGGAGCGAGAGCCCCCGAGCTCCCCTCCAGGCTGCTGCGGAAACGCTGGTTCNCCTCCAGGGAGCAGGGGGACTCCACCCCTGCCCTGGGCAGCCTGGGTCAGGCCTGGGCAACCCTTGACACTGGGCAAGAAATTGTTCCTCAGCTCCAACCTAAACCTCCCGTGGGGCAACTTGAGGCCAGTTCCTCTCGTCCTGTCACTTGTTCCTTGGGAGCAGAGCCCGACCCCCCCTGGCTCCAAGTTCCTGAACTTCAGGGAGTTGTGCAGAGCCAGAAGGTCTCCCCTGAGCCTCCTTTGCTCCAGGCTCAACACCCCCAGGTCCCTCAGCCGCTCCTCCCCAGCCTCCTGCTCTAGCCCCTTGCCCAGCTCCGTTGCCCTTCTCTGGCCACGCTCCAGCCCCTCCAGGTCCTGCTGGGAGGGAGGGGCCCAAAGCTGAGCCCAGGATTCCAGGGGCGGCCTCCCCAGTGCCCAGGATTTGCAGGGGGATGCTCCCTGCCCTATCCTCCCTTTGCAGCTGAGGAAGTTGAGGTGGAGCTGCCAGCAACACAAAAGATCAGTCAGATCATGTCGAGGTGTGTGGTGCCATCAGGGGGGAACACGAGGCATCCGCGCAGGGCTGGCAGATGTGACACTGCACCCCTGGGAGATGCATCCTCATGGAACAGCCGCTGGAGGCCACGCGCAACACCCAGGGGCACCTCAAACAGCACCGAGCATCTGCAGGGTGCGACCGAAGCCTGTCTGGGGTGACTGCACATGGTCTGTCCCAGCCCTGACCTCGGGGCTCTCAGCTCCTGGCCGCTTTCTGAGCACGGGACGCTCACAGTCAGCACACGATGGCTTCATGTGTCACGAGCAGAGGGTGCTGCGGCTGTACCCTTCTTTGTCAGCTCCGGTTAAATGCCCGCAGTGTTTCAGAGTGTTGTGCTACAAACCCGCTGGCAAATGAAGGCTTCTGCGCCCAGCACCATTCTGTCCAACACATGCCGGGAGCTGCCTGCACTGACTCATACCCAGATAACCGCGTGCTTGAAGATAACAGCGAGGTCAAGTGTCCTGGAGCAGCGCAGGGGACACAGCAGGAGCCTGGGCCCCGCGGCACCGCCCAGCTCTCCAGGCACTTGAACCCGCGCTGTGCGGCTCAGCCGGCGCTGCCCTGCCTGGGCACAGAGCTGGGGGGGCTGTTCCCCGCTCCGGGCACGTTTCCTCTCAGGTGACCTGAGAGCTGAAAACCCACAGAATTATCATAGAATGGTTTGGGTTGAAAGGGACCTTAAAGCTCATCCAGTTACAACCCCCTGCCATGGGCAGCGACACCTCCCGCTAGAGCAGGCTGCTCCAAGCCCCGTCCAACGTGGTCTTGAACACTTCCAGGGCTGGAGCATCCACAGCTTCCCTGGGTGACCTGGGCCAGGGTCTCAGCACCCACACAGTCAAGAGCTTCTTCCTAATGTCCAGTCCAAATCTCCCATTCTAGTTCCAAACCATTGCCCCTTGTCCTACCAGCACAAGCCCTTACAGAAGGTCCCTCTCCAGCTTTCCTGTAGCCCCCTTCAGACACTGCAAGGCTGCTACAAGGGCTCCGTGGAGCCTTCTCTTCTCCAGGCTGAATAACCCCAACTCTCTCAGCCCGGCCTCACAGAGGTGCTCCTTGGTGGACCTTGCCTTGGTCACCATCACCGTTGCTGCCAGCACAGCCTGTGGCACGGCTTGGACACACCGTGCTCTGAGAGGAGCCGCGCCGCCTGCATCTACACAGCCACTCTTGATTTAACTCGGAACAAACAGCTCTTCATTCCAAGCCCACCCCACCAAACCCATCTCACTTCGACACCACCATCAGCTTCGTGGCCTCTTGGACACACTCCCCATTCTGTGACCAAATCCGCGGCGAGGGGACCGACGGGACGCGCACAAAAGGCATCTTTTGTGACAGCCAAACAGACGGGCATTCAGCTCCAGCGCTGAAAGGGCGCCGGGCAGCCAGCTCCCGTATGTTCCTCCGAAAATCGCCGCTAAATTAGGCCAGCAAGCACTGCACAGTTGACTGGCCAATATCTGCCTGCTCATTCATATGCACAAACGCAGATCCCCGGCTCTGCCGGAGCCGGAGCTGTGCCCTTCTCAAGGGCTGACTCGCAAAGTTGATGGATTTTTCTTCTCTTGAACGCGATCGTTCCTGTCACCGAAGAGCAATTCACATGCAGAAAGGCACGGTTCGTTTCTAACCGACTCTTTATTATGCTAAACAAGGTCAAATATATAAAAATTCCAAGTCGTGGCTCTAAGACAAATCATTAAAACATCCCTCCCGTCCCCCCACCCCGCATATTCTAGCGCTGGAAAAAGAAACCACCTCACTCAGACTGGAGTAATCCACTGGATTTAATAGATTCTTCTTTTTTCCTTTTTTTTTTTTCTTTTCTTTATTTTATTTTTCCAAACCCAGAGAAGGTCACCACAAACCCAAGTTCCTTTCAGGGTTTTTGGGGTTGGTTTTTTTTTTAAATCCCAAAGTCTCTGCCGAGCGTTTGTGGCCTACATTAAGCCAAAGCGAGAGAGCATTGTAAAGTAATGCAGGTATCGTTTCTTCGAACGGAAAAAAAATCAAGCCCGGTTACTTTGAAACTGAACCATCACAGACAGGGACACGTAGAGCTCTACGAGACATCCGCTACAAACTATGGACACCCAGTTTCAAAGAAATGCGCACTTTATACACCGGTCAAACGAAACCCACCCCCCAAAAAAAATAAACAGGAGGAGAAACAACTCCGTTACTTGGCATTTTCGGAATGGATTTGGTGCTGGGGTGGGAATTCTCTGTACAGGCGGCTCGCCCTCAAGGGGACGGAGAGATGGGCCGGGGCTGTCCCAAGAGGACAGCTTGATGCTGGTAATGGTTTGATCGGTAACTGGGACGGGTTAATGCAGACGGGGGGTGAGGCAGCTGCCACGGACCTGTTTTATTTTAAGCCGTTCATAGGAAAAGGCGGCGGTTTGCATAGAGAGCAGGGGGGGGAAAGAGCTTTCGCCTCCTGGATTCGGCTGGTGAGAGGTGGCTCCGAAACCACCGACAAGGGTTCAGAGCAACACAACCCTTCTGGGAAGCTGGAAAGAACAACCCCAGCATCGGGATGATGAGCGGATTGTAGCCACGCATCCCATTTATCTCTGAGCTCCAAAAATCTTTCCCTGGTGTTTTCAGACAATACGTTTTCCATTCGGTTTCTCTGTAACGCTCCAGCTTTCTGCTGGCAAAGCCTCTCTGCCCGTCTTTGGGCAGGGAGCTGCTCCTCAGACCTCTGTTCAATCAGAGGAGCACTGCTAATGAGCTCCCTCTCGCCCCACACAGCTCATCCCACCTCGTCGTCCCTGCCCAAAACTCCACTTGAGCTTTCAAAACTCTAAATTCTTCCCATCTTACTTCTACTTAATTCCAGACTGAAACTTCTCTGCATGAGCTCAGAGGCGGCTCCTCTCCCAGCGCAGCCACGAGTCACCACTCCACAAAAAGCCCCAACGCGAGTCCCCTCCAAGTGTCTCAGCTGGAGAAGCTCTCACGGACCTTCTGCGGAGGGTTGTGGTGTCTCCAGGCACAACTTCTACCTCTCTAAAGCGCTTCTGCCTCTCTAAAGTGGAGCTGAGGGACAGACAGGATCTACATCTGGGCTGTGTGGTGTTCCGGGGTGAAACCAGAGCAAAACCAGTTCAGAGAAACACCGATTTCCAGCAAGCGCCGGGGGAGAAGGTGACTGTAAGCTGCACTCGGATCCCCTTGGTTTAAATTGGGTGTTCTGCAGGATGGGAACGGAGCACGGGTTGACTGCGTCCTCCACTGAGCCTCACTCAATCCTGCTCCTGACCAGGGCACTAAGGACTGAGGTAGCCAGAAACAGAACAGGCCCCCAAAATGTATTAAACCACGTGAAACCCTAACAAAACGAAACAAAAAAAAAAGCGAGCCGGGCAAGGTCCCGAATCCTGTATAAATAGTAGCAAAAAGCACAGCCATTTATCAGCATCTCCAACAGGCCTTGCCAAAAAGACACCGCCAAAGGCAGCAAAACCCGCGCTCTCCTTTTGCTAATTATAAATTCAAGTTCCCTGCCAAAGCCGGCGACTGCCCGCTCTGACTGGTCTCTCAAGCAGAAAGCGCAAGCAGACACGTTGCCCTGGCTGAATCGAGCTCCTCGGCGGCGGCGGTGGAAGGAAGAAGGGTCTGGGCTAAGGCAGCGGTGTTGATATTTGGGAAGGGCTTGGTGAAAACTCGTACGGACAGCTGGCGGGTCCCGGCGGGGAGAGGAAGGTTATTCCTCGGAGAGACAGAATCACCGTGACTCCATCGAACTGAATTACTTGGGAAAAGACAGAAATCTTACCCAAAAGGTATCGTAACAACCTCGTGCCCTCGGGGAGCGGGGCGTTACGTAACCACAAACCTCAGACCCGTCCATTTCCATAGATATCACATAAACATGTGCAATTACTGCATCGATTTCCTTCTTTTTTTGGATGTTTTACAGGAGTTTGAAGGCTCCCTTCCCTCTCAGGAAGCTGGCAGGGAGAGGTCCGAGCCCTCCCCGCGCTGGGGCTGGCACTTGCGCTCTCAACCCAAGAGCTCTCCCGCAGGGCCATTTTTCCTCTAAGTAATTTTCCATAGGGGAAACAAGAGAAAAAAAAAAGAAACCCCCGCAGTACACGGTAGCTACAGCACGACACTTCCCCTTGAGAAGCAGCTCATCATTGGTGGAAAGGACAGAGTCAAGAGCACCACTAACAGATGTTCCCCAACCCTCTCCCTGCTCTGCGGCTCCGCGACGGGCACCCGCGGGGGGCTGGCTGAGCAGAGGCTCCTCTGTGCTGTCGGCACGTTCAAGGCACTTTGGAAACGCAGCATAGAACGTTTTTGGGTTTCAACCGAGGAAGAACGACGACGAAACTGGGGATCACAGTACTAAACCTAGCGAAACGCTAACGGCTACCCATTGCTTTCTCCTCGTTCAGATTAAAAAAAAGAGTTAACACCCGAGATCCAGTGTACGAATACAAAAAAATTGTGCATAATAAATGTACAAGAACACTGTACATACAGCATAAACCGTTCACTGAGAATGATTTAAATATACCTAGCTGTCTCCTGACCAGGAAGACAGAAGAATAAAGTTCTCTAATCCTAGAATATGCGTATAAATCCTTTCTGAGAGGTCGAATCACGAGCCAACGGTATCCCTGAAAAGAAGCAGAGTCAAATATTTACTTAATGGAAGCCATTATTCAAGGGGTTGCTGGTTATGATAAACTAGGAGACAAAACCCACGCCAGCTGAACTCAGCCAGCGTTAAATCCAGACCGAGTTCTTCCCATCTCCTGACTTGCTACTGGCACTGCTCTTGTTGGAGCCCGCTTTGGATTTCTTCTCTCGGGAACCGCCGGGATTGTTTTGGTTGTTGTAAGCCTGGATGGCGAGGTCCAGGCGCTCCTGAGCCACTTTGATCTCCCTCTGCAGGGTTTCCAGGTCGGCTGGAATGTTCTCTTCGTTGCTCCCATACTGCTGTTCCTGAGCGATGTTGGCCTTGTTCTGCTTGTAGGCCATTTTGGCGTTGGACAATTCCGTGTATTGCATTTGCTCCGGCTTCACCGCAATGTTATAGCCCGGAGGAGCCGACGGCGTGTTCCAAGTAAAGGGGTAGTTGTAGGTACCGGAGTCTTCCAGCTCTTTCCTCTTGTTGTTCAACGTGTCCCGGATTGTGCCGAATCCCAAATGGAGCATCTCCCAGACATTCAGAAGCAAACACATGCAGCTCACCCCGTACATTATGAGCAGGAAAATGGTCTTTTCGGTTGGCCTGGAAATGAAACAATCGATCTTGTGCGGGCACGGCTTCCTGCTGCACACGAAGACGGGGCTCACCTCGAAGCCGTACAAAAAATACTGACCCACGAGGAAGCCGACCTCAAACGTAGTCCTCGCCAGAAGCTGCAGGACATAAATCTTCATGAGTCCGTCCTCCCGGATTCGCCGTCTGCCATCGTGCTTTGCTTTGGCAGGGGGTTGCTGCTCCTTGTTCTCCCGTTCACTCTCGAGCTCTATCTCTGGGTACATCATCGGGTCTTCCTCGTGGTCCTCCTCGGTTTCCTCTAAGCCGCGGTGTTGTTTCCAGCGCATGGAAAAGCTTTTGCTTCGGATTCTTCTGTCGGCTTCGCTGTGTTCCACCATCCGGGCAATTTTATGAATGGCGTAACCTAAATACATGACAGACGGAGTGGCAACAAGAATGATCTGAAAGACCCAAAACCTCACGTGCGAAAGAGGAGCAAAAGCATCGTAACAGACGTTCTCGCAGCCCGGCTGCTCAGTGTTGCACACAAACTTGCTTTGCTCATCATAATAAATGGATTCTCCGCCCACGGCAGTGAGGACGATCCGAAACACGATCAGCGCTGTCAGCCAGATTTTGCCAACAAAGGTCGAGTGATTGTGGATCTCCTCTAACAGACGGGTCAGAAAACTCCAACTCATGGTGGTCAAGTAATTTTATCTAAAAAACAAACAACACCCCCGCCCCCCCAAATATTTATGAGTTTATTGGCTAAATGGTGCCAACATTCAACCAAGAGAGTCAGAAAACTCCAAAATTTTACAACCAAGCCACAACCGCGTTTGTATCGTCACCTGTTATCGGGAAACTCCTGCTGCCAGGATTAGCTTGAAGATCCTACGTCTCCTCCGCAGGCTTTTGAGAAGTCTGCGGCAAAGAAAAAAAGGAGCATTTAATGGCCCTTTTTGCAAACCAAAAGTGCTGCTCTGTATTTCCAGCGATAATAAAAACATTTACCCTGGAGGCTGCAGTCTCCAAAACACAGCGGTTGAAAGCTAAGCTCCCAGGAAGTTTTATGGCTGCTGTTGGCTACATCCCACCGCTAACAGGGAGGTTTATTTTAAACTGCACGGAGGTGGTCGAGCCTTAAGGCCTCACCAGCCTCCTCACCCTCGGCCATTCTCTCCATGGGGCAACACCTGCTGTCCGGAGAGAAGTTCTTAACCAGGAGGGTGGTGAGACACTGGAATGGGTTGCACAGAGAAGTTGTGAACACCTCACCCCTGGAAGTGTTTCAGCTCAAGCTGGATGAGGCTTGGAGCAACCTGCTCTAGTGGGACGTGTCCTTGCCCATGACAGGCGGGTTGGAACCAGATGATCTTGAAGGTCCCTTCCAATTCAAGTCAATCTATGATTCTATGAGAATCAAATCCCTCAGCTCAAACCTGAGGACAAGCAACTGCTGTCGCCTTTGATGTGGCAGGACAACATGAGCGACCAGAGCAGAGCGACCTGCAGGTCCAGCCTGGAGACAGGCTTTGGCCTAAAGGACATTTGACTCTCTAACTGCTCTGTGGATTTGGGTTTGGTCCCTTTAAGGAGGCTAAAAATCTCCCTTCCAGAATGAGAAAAGACTTGAGTATAGATTTTGGAGTGGTTTTTGGGAGCAGAAGGAAAATCTAGATGAAAAAAGTTATCTGTTAAAAGTCTTGAAAGAGATACTAAATAGACATCAATATAAATTTGCAAACCTAGTAGTTAAAAAAGAAAAATCCGTGGAAATTCTGGGCTAGCACCGCTGTGAAGTGTTACAAAGAACAAAACTAGTGATGTTAGGGGCCCACCTGGAGCTCTGAAGAGTGAAACTGGTAAAATACTGAGCACAGGAAGAACGTTTGACAGCATCACAGGAGGTCCAGCGGATAAGCCGCCTTGCAGCCCTCTGCTGATGTCAAACATTCGTTTGTCAAACATTAGTCACAGAAATTTTGACATCAGAACAAGATTTGGTGAAAGTGCTGAAAGCCCGAATTGGACACATCTCCGGTGCTCTCATCTTCCAAGTGATTTATTCCTAACCTGGAGAAATTCCAGGAGCCTGGAAGAAAACCAGTGTTTGCAACTGTTCAACTTCTTCCAGGTCCCTACAGAGCTGTTACCAGGCAGAAGAATTTAATTTCAGGGGACACGATCAATACAGAATTAAAGGATAGAAATGTAATCCCCCTCCTGGTGAAATTCAGGACTTCATTGGAAAGGCAACGGCGCAGACATAGCAGGACGGGCTGCGGAGGACATTTGACTTATTGCTTCGTGACAGTGTGAGAAAAAAACAGTGTGAGAGAGAATTAAAAAAGCCCAGTTGAAGTGAATTAAAAGTAACAAAGATCTTGACAAATGATTCCCGTGTTAGAACCAAGAGCAATTGCACATCATTCCAGCACATCGTGCAAACCCCAGGAACAGGCCTGGCAAGGAGGTGGTGATGTCTCCTCGATGAGCTGGAGCAGAGGTGGTGAATGTGACCCGTGCCAAGCGCAAACCAGAGCCAGGAGGCTGCTCTTACCTCCTCAGTAGCCAGGCAGCACCCAATGCCCACGTCCGCATCCTTCAGGAGTTTCTTAATCATCGGAGAGGGAACACGAAAGTCTCGAAAACAGCTGAAGATCAAGGGAGATGCCTGGAAGGGAGAGATTTAGAGAGTTTAATTGGCGTGGCTGGGAAATATGGGAAGAAAATGAAGGATTACTGGTGAATCACTTCATCTGTCAATGGTGCACACGATTAGTCTGAGGTTTACAGATGTAGCAACCGACACAACCATGCGCCATACACGGAACTGGCTGAAATAACAGGTTTTTAACTGGGAAAATTGCCCAGAGGGTTCCAGTCCAAGCTCAGCACCTTACTGCGGTGGGGTCTTCACGCTCTGAGCCCCCAGTTCAGAAAGGCATCAGGTACAGCTCTGCAACCCCGAGCTCAGCTCCAGTGGGACGAGAGACAGTGCTTCAGGCACGCACGGCATTTCCTAGCAGCTCGCTCCGATGAGGACTCAAAAGGGTAGAGTAAGTCTAGGGGTTCTCTACGTGCCTGAGGAGACTCCAAGACGCTGAACAGAAAAGGCAACCCCTGTGTGGAGCTGGGGATCACAGTGGTAGGAGCCGCAGCACCTGCGTTCCCATCAAGCTGCGCTGCTGGTCCGGTCACCAAGCACAGGAGCAATGGGATGACATGTTGTGACTTGACAATTAGAAATGAGACAAAACCCAAACAACGCAAAGAAGGGGTTAATTTTCACACACTCACCATGTTAGGGTCAAACTCTTTTCAAAAGGTCAACTACTAATTACATTTGAAATGAACTGAATACTGGTGCCAGTGAAAATTTAGAATAAATGTAGGAAATTCCCAGATGCTGTCCATGATCGATCCCCAGTGGTTAAGAACAGAGAAGTCTGACACTAACCCTGCTTTCACTAGGAGAGGGAACACTGAATCTTTGCTTTTAGACAAGCTGCTACCTTGACATCTAATAAACACTTCAGAGAGCTTTGGCTGCTGCGATGGGAAGCTGCTGAAAAGTCCATCCCTGGAGATGGTAGAAAAACAAGCAGCTGTAGCACTTCACGATATGGTCTAGTGGTCGTGGAGGATTTGGCTGAAGGCTGGACTTGATGATCTTCCACATCTTTTCCAACCTTAATGATTCTATGATTCTAAGAGCTCAGATTGTCTTCAACAAGAAAGCGTCACTTACTCTACATTTAGCGTTAGCCCAGGGCAGAGCTACTGAGAGAAATACAACAGAATCCACCAGCAGAACTTCTCTGTCTTTAAGGAACCATTTTGGTTCAAGCAAGATGACCTTCCTCCACTGGAAATACTCAGCTCACTCAAATCAAGCACAACGCAAAAAGCACAGAGTTCCTGGCAGAGTCACGGCACTTAAAACCCGAATCCCTCAGTTTGCCGAGCTCGGCCAAGGTCAGTGGCTGCACGTCCCTGCCTTTGTGCCACACGGGCTGCAGGACCCAGCGATCTCCCAGTAACCTTCACCCAACACACACTTCGCATCTCCCAGATTCGTTGTTCTGACAACATTTAACTCAATAATTTTCCATTGTTTGAAATAAAAGCCTACAGACGCTGACGCACGTCTACAGAAGGAGAAATGTCAGCACTTTAAGCTCATTTAAGATGTGCCAGAAAGTGCATTTGAGAGAGACTTTCAGTCCTTGTATTTGTCACGAGTTCATCCCGACCCTTCTCGCAGAGGAGGCTCCGTCCAGCAGGCAGGAGACACGACGTGGACACACAACACTTGCCCCTGACAGATCACAGGTTCCTGTGTGCTCCAGTTCTGTGGATACTGACACCCAGAAAGGAGAAAGAAGAATCTGGAGCAGGTATGTGGGAACGAAGAAGCCAGTTTTGGTGAAGAGATTCACTGCAGGAAAGCTCTGCAGTAACACAGACATGAAGGGCCTCTCGCGTGGAGCTGCCCCCATCAGGCCCTGTGTGGGTTTGAATGTGAAATGAATCACGGGGTTAATTTCACCTTGTTTCAGCTTTCTCCTCTAACTGGGATGGTGTCCCCACCAGTCAGGGAGGGAAGAACTTAGCCATGGAGAAGCAGCTCACTGCAGTAACCTCAACATCGTGCTTTCGGGTGAGGCAGGGATGGACAGGGGGACAGCAGGACGCTGGAACTGAGGTTCCTCTGGTGAACTATCCTCAATGAACCCTGAGATGTTCGGTACCAGTAAGGTGGCGGCAGCACATGACAGCCAGGTTACAGTAACAGCCTCATCCGGGGTTGTCAGATCCCAAACACCTTTGGAGTGTGCCGTGTCAGGACTCATCTTGTGACGTTCCATCAAGGACAGGCAGCAGGACTGAGCACAGCTCGGCAAGGCTGGGGATGACACCGAGCTGAGGGGTGCAACTGACAGGCTGGAGGGAAGGGATGCTGGACAGACAGGCTGAGGAATGGGCCCAGATGAAACAGTGGAGGTTCAACCAGGCCAAGGGCAAGGTCCTGCACATGGACTGGGCCAAACCTCGGTACCAGCCCAGGCTGGGGGT
>WEIS01037558.1:0-26353 GCA_013389965.1 Todus mexicanus | reverse complement strand
GCAGATAGAAGGGGCAGGGCAGCTTTATATCCTGTCACACCCCCATAATGATCAGGTTGACTGTATGGGCAAAAGGGGAGAAAGAACCTACACCTCTTAAATCAGAGAAATAATGTATGTATCACTAAATAAGGGTTGAAGAAGCTACTCTGCAAGTCATGAGAGTTAGAACAAATTCACGACACTTGCTCACTACCCAGATCTGAGACTTGAATCCTTACTACAGTTGTTAAATGAAGGACAGAAGAGCAAGCTGATGGGCTGATGTGGTATCCTGCTTTGCAGGGCTCATGTCCTTACCAACGACTACAGGAGAACTAGAGAGCCTGGAAAAAAAGACAAAATAGTAGGGCAGTGACACAAGGTCAATCTAGACACAGGAAAGAAAACAGAATAAAATCAACAAACAGATGTAGTAGGTCAGAGACTGAAGAAATGTATGCAAGAAAGTAAGAGGGAAAATGTAATATAATCAGTCATGAAATGGAAATTCAGATTCATAAGAGAATCACATGAGAATCCAACAATAACACAATTACTTTAATTTATAAAAATAATAATCCCAACATTGGTGGAATTGTATTGCCCCTGAAATATTTAAAATGTGTTTATTATTATTATTATTATTAAAATCCAAACCAAAACAAAAAACAACCTACAGGAACTCAAACATTTTACAGTCTGAATTCTTTCATCCACAATAAAAATGGCCGAAATTTGTTTATGTGTAGAAACCTCCAAATTACCGTACTCCACCATCTCACTACTGCATCTCCAGGACTCTTTCCCCTTCAGACAGACCTCCTCTTTCTGCCCAACATGTGAGATCTCATCTTCTCCACCAACCTGTCCATGCCCGGGTGGGAGGTACCATTATTTTGTGCTGCTGCTTTGCACCAAAACTGAGACTCGGTTTCATCTGTCAGGTGGGAAGAAAGAAGCTTAAACAGAGTGTCTGCAGTGACTCAATAGGTGCGTTTAGTGCTTAGCAGCTTAAATATCTCCACAAGGAGTTTCATCCTGGGTATTTATCTGTCAGTCACCCATATGGACTACAGAGGAGGGATATGGGCATGGAGAGGTCAGGGTCTGGAAGCTATAATGCTCGTGTCAGGAGGTGATCAGAAAGCTGGTGCTGAGCACTTTCCTGCTTCTCAGTGAACTGATTCACTCTGAATGGTTCATTTATTTATGTGACCATCTAGGGGGAAAAAAGTCTTTAATTGCAGGCTCCATAATGTGTTCTTCACATTAAATTGCAAAGTGCTGATTTCAGTTGATTCTGTTTAGAGGTCCATATAGTTTCGTTGGTGAGCTGTGCTCATTCTTTAAGTCTCTTGGGTTTGTTGACGTTATATTCTTTATAACAACCCAAATCACCTTTGGAAGGCAGCTGAATATTGTTAACCTCTTTGTACCAAGGAAAAAGAAGTTACACCACTAGGAAAAGTAATGTAAATTTGTCCCAGTACAATCTATGTAAGGATGAAGTATAACTAAATATAAGAATGGGAAGGTAATTCTGTCTTTTGGAGTAGAGATTCTTAAGCCCTAATGTTCATGGAGGAAGATCCATATTTTGGCAAAGGTAGATATATTTCCCTCTCCTTCCTGAGCGAAACTTGGTTACAGCATGCAAGACTTGTTTCTCAGGGGTTATCTGTGATTAGTTGCTTTGAAATTCCTCCCATGAGAGCTTCAATATCCAGGAACTATCTCCTTCAGTAAGTTGGTTTTCTGGTCCCCAAAGACATTATCCTTCCATGTCTTTTTCCACTGCTCTTGCAGCTGTTCTTACAATAACGTGGAACAACTGGGCAAAAAGACCATCCAAATACTTAGTGTCTTCTGCTGAAGCCAGAAATCAGTCTCCAGTGCACAGAGAGGCTTCCATGAGGACTAAAAACCAGACATCAGTCTTGGAAGTTCAGCTTTTCCCATCATTAGAGATTTGTTCTTCAGGATACATTCCTGCCAAGGATTCTTCTGACACAAGGCTCTTTTTAGTGAACAAATTTGCTCACATCTTTTTTCTAGAAACCAATATTTGATATAGGACATATGACCCATCTTTTAGGTTGTCATCTACACTTAATCCTCTTCCAAAGGTGCTAAACTCAAGGGTGACAGAGGAAAAAAAACCAACAAACCAACAGTAAGGTGATCTTACCATGCAGCTTGAGATTTTAAAAACATACTAACTGTACTTTTTAGATGGTCAGACGTTAGTGAACCATTGAAAGTGACCCAGTTCATTGAGCGGAGAGGAACAGATCCAGCCTCACCATGCTTGGGTGACTCTCTGAACAATACAAAATCAAGGCCATCTCCACCACATTTCCTGCTCACATCCATAATGTTTGTGGATGTTCTGGCCACTTTGCAGTTCGACTCACTACATTTTGGGATAGAGTAGTTGACAGACTCTCAGCATTCGGCTATTTGGGTTTTTCATTAGGGCTGCTGTTTTGTTTCAGACTTTTTTTTTTTCCCAAAAAAAGGCAAAAAAGAATCCTCTAGTATGGTCTTTGTTTGTTGGAAAATGTCTCTTCAGGCTCTAGTCCCTGAAATGCTATAGCTATATTTCCTTTTTTTCATTTGACTTGCCTACCGCTGAATGCTGACAAAACATATTTACTGCATTTTTGTGATTTACAGCAAGCCCCTAGCTCAGCAGCTCTGAGGAACATGGTGGTCCCGTGACTGCTGGACAGAAACCACCAGCACCACCTGTGAGCTGGCTGCTACAATAGGGAAATAGGAGGGAAGATAAAGTAGTTATGAGGGAAAATAAGAATAAATATGGTCAGAAACCTTCCTATGGAACAAGAGCAGAGGAAGGTGATGGTTGGAAGGTTTTGGGTAAGGTATTGATTTGCTAACTCTGAGCTCAGCGTAGCAGAGACCTTCTCTTGGAGCTGTAGTATTCCATGTTCTCCTAAGAGTAAACTGTTCAGGGCTCTGATGCTCATGAACTGACAGCAAGAAACAAGGTTGGGTGAGGCGAGCTTCAAGCTAAGTGCAGCAATGTGTGCACAGAAATACTATGGGGCTTTAACCTTCCCCCATGCCTGAATACCTTAGAAAACTGACTCTACTTCAGATTCATTTTGAAATGCCTGTAGCAAGCTCTCCACTTCTCTTGGTTAGAAAGTTTTAGGGTCTCAGTCTTTATTTCTTTTATAGTTAACTGTGAGTGTATTGAGTAGATACAGTTTCGGAAGAGAAGGACCTTTACTAGCACATCAAAGGATGACTGTGTGCCAAAGCCATGCAACCTGGAACATACCAGATAAGCTGTGGCACAGGCAGGGAAATATTCATCTACTGTGCAAGGCAAAGGCATCATCTGAAATAAAGAAGTGATTAAAACAAAAAAGAAGCAGCATGGCCTGCACAGGTGCAGAGAAGGTCTGGGAGGTTAGTCAGGGGAATGAAGATCCTTTTGTCTGTGGAGCAAACACAGACTTTTTTGTGTGAAAAACAAAAGGCTCTGAAGAGATGTTTTCCCTCTGGCTGTGTGCATCCACAGGGCAAGGAAAAAGATAAACATGGAGATGGAGAAGACCTGTTTAATCTAACGGACATTGTAGGTAGAAGCACACATGGCACATGGTTATAAGCTGGTTAGGAGGGTTAGTAGCCAACTAGAAGGTGGCTTTGAACCACTGAAGAAAGCCCACTTCCTTCATGATAAACTGAAGCAGGCAAGACCAGGTAAAGCTCAGTGGGTATGTCTGGCATGGCTTCACATGAGGAAGGGCTCCTTGACCCAGGAGACCTTCCACTCCAGTCCTTGAATAAAGATGCCTACATCTGTAGCTAGTATTTGGTATTTCTCTTTGTGGAGGCATCAAAAAAAAAAAAAAAAGAGACAGAACCTTCCCTCTTTTCCAGGTTGGTGTGATGGCCCACTTGAGAGACAATGCAGACCAGATTTTGTCACCACCTTTGCTATGGCTGTTCAGCAGATGAAAGGCTGGTGCTCAAATGCCTCTCATCTGCACTTTGTTCACTGACTTTTCTCTAAGAACAGGTCCCTGGAGTCTGTCTATGTGGTAATGGGAGACAGTAGAGGTGCCTGTCATCTAGTTAACCGCAGCATCAATAACAGTTGCTAATAACCTTAACTAGGTCCTTGGCATGAAGGCAACTTCCTATTTTCCTAACTTCTTAGCTTGTACAAGTCTCTTCTCCTGTTTCACTTTGTGTGGACCACGGTTAGGTTACAGATAGCTCTGCTACATGCAAATGGCTGCAGCCACATCTGTAACGGTACTGTTCGTCATACAGCAGCCCCTCGTCAGACAGGCACCCAGTGCTGAGTCACGAGAACATCTGCTCTTTTTTGGAGGATTTGGCAGAGATACCTGCTGTATTACATCCTAGCTGAACCAAGGAGGGACTTTAAATGCAATGAACGTATTGATCATCAAAAATAGTAACTCATAGGAAAGGAGTTCTCCTCTGGTAGCTGTCAGCACAGACTATAAAGCACGGGAGGATGCTCCAGTGGCTGGGTAAGATTTGCATTCATCCCTTGAACTCAGCAAGTAGTCCTGTTTGGGGTACTCTGGGATTTATAAACACTAGGTGAGCCACACTGTAATCCTCTGGTAGGCAAGGGTCATAGAGGTTTGTTACCATACACTGCTCCATGGCAAAGCTGAGGCTAATGTGGCCAGATGGGATGCTGGGTCAGCCTGTTTCTGTCTTGTCTGAATGAGGACACTTGACAACAGGCTATCCTGGCTAGGCTGCTCCATGCAGCCCTGAATCTTGCAGCAGGCACCCTGCAGCCTGGTGGGGGCAGTCATCACCCGCCCCCCCACCAGCAGCACAGCCGGGATTCCAAGTGCTGTCTCATAACCCCTTGGATGTGCTGGACAGAGGGCAGAAAAGGCATTGCCAACCCTGTCCAGAGCATGTCCCCCTCCTGGGAGGCTGCAAATTCTCTTCTGGAGGCAAATAATCTTTGCTGAGCCTCTGTTCCAGCCATGGTGGCATCCATTTAAGGGAGAGATGCGAAGAGCAATCATCTTGTTTGATCCAGCTGGAGAAGGAGAAACCACTCCCAGTATATTAATGCCTGGCATCAGCCTAGTAAGTGTTATAATTAGGTGACATTAATTAATGCCGGAAAAGACTGTCGTCTTTTATACCAAGCCTTTGGTTAAAAGATAGGAGCAGAATACTTTCCTTGAAAAAAATTCCATGTATATTTTCTTGTTTTACTAGTAGGGATTTTTAATCAGGTGAATGAACTTGTATGTACTAGTTAACTTTGCTGGAGTTTAGTGGTTGTATTTAAAGCAGATTTTATCCTAGAATGATATTAATTTGATAGGATCCCTGATCTGTAAAACCATTGGTTATCTTGGTCTCTCCTGATAAGAAAAAAAAAGTGCTGAGGGTTTCCAGTTGGTGAGCACATTTGGGCAGAATCTTTCACACGTCACAAATTGCAGATGGGAGGCAGTGATCTTGAACATGCAGTCACATTGCGTGACCATCTGACACCTTCCATTTAGAAAAATAATACTTTCCTCACAGCATACGCTCCCTGCTGCAACCAGCACCAAAAATTATGCCTGGGAGAGCTGTTCCTCCTAGACTAAGGTCTTAAATATTTCTTAGGCTGCTTTTAAAAGATTCATTCAGCAGCACCACCTTACTCACATCCTGCTAAACCAGAGAAAATACTGAAATTCTTCCCCAGACAGTGTTAATCACAAAATAGCTGAAAAGAACAAAAGACAGCAGGAAAATTATATACTCACACTAGCGAGGTGAACAATGGAAGGCTCATGTTGTATGTGTAACTCAAACATGTCCATGTAAAACACCGCACAGAGTTATTTCCCATCCCTACCAGTTTCTCAGCTGCATAAAATCCCACAACTGTGGGGAAGTTCAGCTTTCAAGCGCCCCAGTTTTGTGCATGATTCCTTTTGACAATGTGATGCACTGATGCTCATTCATTTGAAATAGCAATGACCATTTCAGGGTGTCTTTTGTTATATATTGAGGTGTCAGTAGTGATAAAAAAAAATCATTACTGTTTAACGACAAAGCCATGTGAATTTAAAGGGTCATACCTTGAACTAGCCTATTGCAACCCTCTTTGTTACTATGTCCCAGTAAATACCAAGAATGAAAATTAACCAAAATCATTCTTTCTACCCAAATTATGAGACTGACTAGGAACACATTTTTTAACCCATGCTATTATCAGCAGTAGGGTGGTGTGACCTGAAACAGGAGACAGCTCCTGCTGTCCTACCTGACCTTACCAAGTGTAGCTATCTTAAAGACTGGGCCACTTTTTCCTGTTCATCTGCCGAGCAGATGTGCCCTAGCAACCACGCCAGCCAAGCACTTAATTTCTGCAAAGTGCCTTCCTCCCCACATCACACACAATAACCACTTTGGGGCTGTGATCTCATATCACTGTTCAGACTCCTTGTGCCTGAGTGCCATCAATATCTATGAAAAAGAGGTACTCGTGTAGCTGTTAAAATGTGGGTGCCTCCCTAGAGAGTGGGGCACTGGTTCTTTCTTGTATCGGTGAAATTTAGCAAGTTGATGGTAGAAAACATCTCTTCCTGCTCTGTACAGGGATATGCCCCTCTCATTGCCTTGAGTGTGATGTGAGCCATTGCACAGCCCTGCAAGAGTCTTTCACACTCGCCCTGGAGGGCTAAGTCAGGCTCCAGGGCGCATCTCCTCCGAATACCCCAGCAGGAACCCTCAAGCCTCTGCGAGTTTTAATGACAGTTCTGTCTTGCTGCAGATTTCTGGCCATCAGGGCCAGCCCGAGCCCACCAACCAGTGTTACAAACACACATCATGTAGAAATAGCAGTTAGTGTTTGCCACCATGGGCCAAATTTGAACTCAGACCAGAGAAGAAAAGTTCTATCTTCTCTTCTGTCTTCTGGCACAACCTTTCAATGCCCTGAACTCTGAACAGGCTCTTTGAGAAATGAACTCTTCCAAGCTCCTCTCTTGTACTTTCCAGCCCAGGCCTCCATAGACCTCCTTCTTCCCACAGCATCCTCTCCTGCGAGGTCCTTCTTGCTAAGCGGGTGAGATGCTGAAGTTGTGAGAAGACTTTGTGCTGCTTCCACAAGGTAAATGTGGCATCTTGGCACAGTGATACCCCCTGCCTCACTCCTGGCTTAGAACGGTGAGTTTTCTCTGTGGCAAAGTGGTGTGTGTGCTGCACCTCTCATGCTGAGATTACATATGGTGTGTAGGTGCACCAGGATGTAAAGGCTAGGGAAGAATCATGCATCGAATCTGGGAGGACAGGGAAGTACTGGTTCATAGCAGTCAGCCGAGATCAAAGTGAGGGAGATGTACAGCTACCTAACTACTTTGCTAGCCTCTGCTCTAGACATACAAACCACTGTGGCTGGTGCCAACCATGTCTCTGAGCACCATCTCAGGTGAGTCTCACCTATGTGGTGTTTGGCTAGGCAAAGGCTCCTTCTGCCCCTTCCACCACCTGACACACTATATATGCTGCTGATGCGAGCCCTGCAATTAGCTCCTCCATCCATCTATGTGGGCATGGGACTGCTTCGTCCAGCCTCCTTGTAGAGATGAGTTGCAGTTTTAGGGTCTTGCAGGACTGGTCCACTTTGGACATCAAGACAAAATTTCCCCTCTTGGAGCCAAAAGTGTCAGCTCCTGATGTATGTCCCTCCTGGGACTATTTAAGCAGAATATGGACTTCAATGTTTTGTTTTAGCAGTTTATGGGCACCTATTTAGATCACCATAGCCCATAACTGTCGCCTAGTGAGGATTACAGACCTCAGGTTTAGTTCCCAAAAACAAAGATCAAGTGGTGGTCCTAATGCTTATCAGAGATAAAAAAGGACCTAATTGCTTCCCAGAATGAGCCCTCCTTCCCTGAGGGGTACCACCCACAGTGGGGGGAGCCTAGGAGGACTCAGAATGAAAGCCAAGTCCTCTCTGTGGCTTGGGACAGCCTATGTTATTTTGGGGAAGATGGCTGGATACTCAAAACCCAGACTTTTCCCCCTTGAACCCAACTTTTCTGATATGTGAGCTTAAAAGTTGTGACCTGCTGCTCATATCTCATCCTCGCGCCTGCCAGGAGTCATCACCATGTCTGGATAAGTAAGGCTGAGCCAACTGGTGAACTTGTCTGATCTCCTTGCTGAAAACTTACAAGCGTTACTTATTCTTGGATACTTGTGGTATTTATGCTTTTCCTACCCAGAAGATTAGCACAGGCATAGCAGAGCTCAGAGCACAAACCCATTTTTTGGCATTAGCTTAGCCTGGGCTGGCTGTCATTTTACAGTAGTTGCACAAAAAGAGTAACTAGCAACAGCACTTACAAATCATAGATTATATTGTATTGGTTTAGCTCAGATTGTTTGCTTTAAATTTATATTGTGCTTTAAATGCCAACCATTAAAATTATCAGGGCAAGGTTTGCCCTCAGTTTATAGCCCCTCTCCCCAGCAGCTCGTAAGAGAAGCTGCTGCGCAGTTGTTCTCATCTCTCTTTAGCTGTGCAGTAGAAGTCAGAGAGAGTGTCCAGAGAGTCATAACACATCCTGGAGCTGTTTCGCTTCAGAACAAGATTTCCATTTCAAAATCCAGGTGCAGAACCAGACAAAGTCCATTAGAAAGCTGGGTTTTACTTGCTCCACCTATTCACACCACCCTGACCCCTACTCTAAATCTTTGATGTCTGTCAGGGCACAGTGATGGGAAGGGAACAAGGGACTACAAAGGGACCTTGTACATGGTGATAGGTTATTTTGAGTTGCCATCTAAGCCTAAGGAAGAGCATTCCTTTTCCTAGGAGAGCACTTTATTAATATATTCTTTTTTTACTGTTACTATCCTCTCTCATATGTTGCTTTGCATTTTTCTAGTCTGTCCTCACATTTACTGTAAAATGTAGTTCTTAAACAGCTTCAGCTGTGCACACAGAACTTTCTGTGGACATTCTTAATCTGTGAAAACAATATCTGTAGCACAGAAACTAATGCTGCCCTGAACACAGAGATGTCAGTGATACTTCTTCAGAGCCTTTAAACTGGTGAATATGATCTTATTTTGGCTTGTGGAAATATTGCCAAACACCAGTCCGGAGGGCTGAGCAGAGTTCTCCAAGCACATCTGGTGAGGACAACATCACCATGTGTCCAGAATTCCTCAACAGAAGTTTGAACCAAAATCACAACTCTCTTCCAGGCCCAGCATTGCCATTATATACATGATACCCATGTCTCTCAGTTTCCGTAGGATAGTTTAGGTGTGAAATAAAGCTGGGCAAAGCTTCAGGGGGAAAGTGGAAATATATTTTGCCACGTAACCCTCTGACTGTGCATTAAAAGTACACATGGTAGTCTACGGACATAAAGGCAGACACAGCCAATCTCATGGGGCAGGCAGTGGAAAAGAAGCTAAATCGAATCCTTCTGTTAAAGGTACTGACTTCATTGAGTATCAGGTCTACAGTACATATTATATCACTACAATGACCAAGAAAGTCCATGAGAGAAACAAAGGGTCTGCAAGAGCAGGTAGTGGGTAGCCAGAGCTGAGGGAGCTGGCGGGCAGCAAGATGGGAGGAATACACAAGTGGTAGAATAGCACTAACACTTCCCCCAGGATGAAGCACTTCAAAAAGGCCTAGGACAAAATGGGACCTGAAGATCCAGTTGTAAGAGAGCCTCTGTGGAGGTGTCTAAGTGAGGAGAGCTGAAGGTGTGTCTGCAGGGGTAAAGCAGCAGGTGACAGGTACAATGGTGTCCTATGTGAAGTTAAGGTAAAGGGGGAGGCAGGAGAAGGGAAAATAAAAATGTTTTGTGGAGTTGTGATGCAGATGGGAAATTTCTGTAACCACAACAGCAGAAAAATACAAAACAAGGAAAGAAGCGAATTTTAGGAGCAAGAGAGAGGGTCAAAGAGTAGAACTGGTCCCTACATGGGCCTGGGAGAACAGAGACAGGACACTGCAGGTTTGTATAATGGGGACGTACAGAGGGATGGCAGCAGCCCAGGCACACTGACAAAAAGTTCCTCTGTTGTCTCACACTTCTTGCTGGAGATGGAAATGGAGCTCTGGCAACAGCTTCAGCTGGAAGTAATGCTGGAAAATCACAGAGCCTCTCCTGCACTACAGCAGGAGCAGTTTGTGAACTGTGTCACCCAGAGGTCAGGAGATAACAGGAGCAGAGGATACCTTGCACAAAAGAGACAAGCTTTGGAAGGCAGAAAACCTTGTGCAAACCCCATGTTGAATTTTGCTAACTAAAATAGTTGTAAAGCTGAATTGTACCTGAATTGTATTACCTGCACTGGTAAGAGATGAAAGTGTTAATGAGAAAAAAATTACTTGATGTTATATACTCTCTTTCAGAGACTTTATTACAGGATCAACATGTTTCTTCTCCAAGGTGTGCTGAGCAATTCTAGTTCTTCTGAAAGTTTAAGGTAGGTGCTGACATACAGCTGCTTGGAAAATTATGTAGTATCATACTCACCATGTGAGCTCAGTCCTTAAATGCTGTTTGGACACAACTGTCCTATGGCACTCGATCCTGAAATGCAAGCTGAATTAAACATAACCATCAAAGGCAGTTTAGAAACGGCCTCCATATCTCTGCTCATGCTTTGGCAAAATGCAGGTACCTTTTACACACAGACAAGGATGATAAGGCATGAAGTTCTATACCTGGTGCAAGACTCATAAAAAAAGCCGAAAAGCATTGAGGAAAAAAAAAAGAAAAAAAGCAACAGGAGGGATGACGAAAAAAAAAAAAGTAGGTGACAAAAGTAGAATGAGTATATTGGTAAAAGAAATTGCCTGTATGGAGATGGAGGAGAGGCACTGATAAGGGCAATTCAGTGCCAACAGGATCTTGCTGCAATGCCCTACATACTTTCCTCCGCCCTATAGCTGTGGCTTCTCCAGCAAACAGGGAGCAGGTGCTCCAAGGACCAAAGCTTACTGCAGGTTGGCAGGACAGGAGATCCAGGGTGAGCCACAGAGCCCAACAGGGATGAGGATCAGGAAGCAATTCACTCTGATGGGTTCTTAAATTGTGTGGTTGCATATCAAAAACATTTTAAAAACCCAACCAGTGTTCTTTGTGATGTATGATGTCAGGGAAAAAAGGTGGAAATGTGTTCTACTGGGGACAGGAGGGGTCCCAACACACTTTTCATCTCTCGGGACTTTGCTTTAGGTTTCAAATGTCCTTTAGAGAGCGAGAGAGAGAAACTGCACTCCTGTTCCTGAAGTTTTTGACTATCCAGGCTCCTCTCTGCTTTCTTTTTGGTCACTGGTTGTGCTCCTTGGAGGCCATTTCATCATGTTGTAAGGTAAGACAAGGCTGCGACCCAGATACTGGTCTCTTGAGTGCTGTGGTTCAGCTGCATGTACTAATGTTGCTTGGGTTTTCACTGTTTCCATCCTTCCTACTGTTCCTGTAAATTTGATTTCCCACTGCAACACATAAAGAGCAACAATATATGCTCCGAGGCATCGTCTCTCACCTCTTTGTCCTCAGCCATGAGAAAAAGTTCCTTTTAAAAGCACCTTGCTTGTATTCATTCAACTTTTGTTCTTTTTCATATTATTTAATATTTTTGTTACATTTTTTCTAGGGTTCTTTCCCGAAGACCTTAGATAAACCACTGAATGCTAAATAGAGCTGCAGTTGCTTCCCAGGAACAATAAAAGCTAAGGGTCAAATGAAGAAGAAAACATCACTTCAAGGTAGGCCTATAAAATCTTGTGCATTTCAGGCGCAGCGCGGGAGTTGGTTGTACAAGTGTCTAACTAACAGCTGGTTGCCATGTCCTACAAACAATTCTCCTGCTGGAAGTACATTGGGAGGCATTTTAAGGACAGCGCCAGGTAAGAGAAATCAGCCCAACAGGCAGCACTGAAGGATCACAGGAATCCTGAATGCAGAATAATTCCCGAAGGAGACTTTTGCATTTCACATGTCATAGCAGTCCTCTGAATTTTGTAGTGCATTGCAACAAGTAATATGTTATGTATGTGTGGTATTCTACATTTTTCATTTTTCATGGGTTCTTTAGAGGCTCCTCTCTATCTCTCTTCACTTGTTTACTCAAGGGCAAGCAACTGGAGTTACATATCCCCTACTCTTGTCAGTTGAGAGAACAAATTCCCTGCAACTCTTTGTGGTTACCTACAAAGCAGGGAGAGCAAAATGGGCATGGTACCAGGTATGGCTTGAGAGGAGAATCTCCTCCTTAGACTCATGGCCAATTTATGTATTGCTGTGAGAGACAAGAATAATGCTGAAGATGAAATAGACAACATAGTGATGACAACTTTGTTTCTTAGAAAGAGAAAAAGGATTTTCAAAGGTTCTAAAGTATTTTCCAAAGAGATCACTTTGCCCATGGCATAATTGTAGCAATTGGGGGAGTAGAACACCACAGCTGGGGAATAACTGCTTGCCACTTCATTCCGGTGTCTGGAATGATCATCTGATCCCATTTCAGTAAATCATCTTTGGTGCAAATCTTGGTCTGTTGTTTCATTCTCAACAACAGAAGAGAGGTTTCTGATTGATTGTGCACATCTGTTCCACGCTAGTATTTTTTAAAGTCTTTAAGTTTTCTTCCCGACATCTTCTATGTGTGAAGTCCCTTTCTTCAGACAACTCCAGAATACTTTTCAAATATTTTTATTGTAATTCCAGTGGCCACAGCATAGGGAGCATTCAGAAGGACGTGGCTCGCTGGGCTGGAGCGATGGGGAGGATGGAATTCAGACCGCGCATGCTTCACCAGGCTGTGCCCCGCCACACTGTCTTCTGTCTTGCTTCTTTGGAGCTCCCCCTGAACTTACAAGTTAAAAGAAGACTGCAGCCACATTACGGAGGCCAGCAGCATGAAAGTACAGTGCGAGAAGCACTTGTCACCATGAATAAACAGTGAAATGCTTTTTTTTTTTTAAGTTGCTAATTCCACTTGGCATTTCTGAGCCCAGCATTGGAAACATCCATCTTGTTAAAAAGTGATGTCATTTGTGACACTGATAGCATTAGAAGAGACTGCAAATGAGTTTTCAACATGTTTTAATAATGACTTAACAACCAGGAAAGTAATCAATATTTTAGGGATTAATTTTCCACTGTGCCTTTAGCAGACTTCACTTCTGCCCATACAGAGCCATGTCTACAGATCTGTAGGTGTAAATACCTGAGTGCACGTGTCAAAAATGTACATGTGAACTATTGTACCTGCAACACTTACCATCCAACACTGAGTTTATATTGCGAATTTGTAAAGTGAATTAAAAATCCCTTTGTCTTTCCCCTGTCCCTGATATAACCAATCTCACTTATCTCTCTAATGAATCCATAAAATATATCTTTATACCTGTTTTCTCTTAAGTATTTTGTTGTTTAAAAAGAATTTTAAAATGCTGGGGAGTTTTTGATATAACACAATATCTAGCACAAGGAACCATAATGACATTTACTGATAGAATTGGATGACATTTGGATTTCACATCCTGGTCACAAAATGAGATTATGGCATTCTAAACTGCTTGAGTAATCGATGTGCAGATGCTTTTTAAAAAAGGGGATAATCCAAACTGATTTGATTAAAAGGAAAGGAGCTCAGGTTTCTTCCTTCTTTAATGCTGATTCATTCCATAGCCCTGTCACTGAAAGCAGATGCCTTTAAATGGTTTGGGGGGTTGGCTTGTTTATTTGTTTTTGATGAGTGAATTGTTCTTATGCAGTTTTACTCCTACATGGGAAATATTCTTTTAAGATTATTTAATTATAGGCAAAATTCCTGCAAAACTATGTTCTCCCTTCTTGGGAGAAAGACACTAATATTTTCTGAAGTAAGAAGTAATTAGATTAGTTACTGTCTTAAGCTAGCTTTTGTTTTGTTTTGTTTTGTTTTTTTACTGAATAGTGCCCTGAACTTTCAAAACCTGAGTCACACAGAATCATGACTCCCCTGAAAAATCTTGGTCCTGAAGCAAAATTCTGTGTATGATCTCATTCCCCTAAGGATATTTTTAATATATCACCAAGCTAGATGGCTTTAGGCTCCAAAATACTCTTGTTATTATTGATAGGAAGTCATACTAATGCTAATAGTAGGATAATGAACTCTGGCTGCTTTATGAGAAGCTTTAAAAATATATTATATTAAAATAAATTATATTAAAATATATTATATTAAAATACAATATATTCTATTCTATTCTATTCTATTTTATTCTATTTTATTATATTTTAGATAATCTTTTGGATAATTAGAAAATAATTAAGCAAAGTATATCCAAAGGGTCAATCTCTGAATTATACCACACAGGAGCTGCTCTGAACTTCAGCTCAACACTTGATGTCATATACAATAAAGTGTAAAAAGAACCAAATGACCTTTCGCTTTTTTCCTTCAGACCTTCTCAGTCTGGACGTGGACCAGATGCCATAAAACTCAACCAGGGAAGCCAAAACTGGACAAACAGGTTTATGACATGGAGGCTGGGAGGGTGGGGAGGGGATGGAAGAGCTGTTGGGGAGCTGCTATGCTCCTTACCTCAGGAGGCTGGGCAGAAAGCCGGGTCCAGACCAGAAGCTTCAGGTGGGCACTCCTGAGCCGGGTGTGGCAAAAGCTTCATGAATGACAGGAAAAAGATGTGTGCTTAGGGTGAGCACTGTGCACCTCTCTGTCACTGTGTGGTTCTCAGCTTTCCGAGGAGGTCGGATGGGAGGAGGAATCCCTCACCTATGGAACAGGTGTCAGGTTGAGCAGCCTTTTTTATCAAGTGGCAGAAATGAACAGGGAGGTGGTGACTGGCTGTGGGTAGAGCACAGCATGAAATGGAGTCAGACTGCAAGTGAAAACAAGTGAACACTGGGAAATTCCAACACTGGGATTTTGCTTAAATGATGTGCTACAGTAAAAGCTAGATCAGGTAGAAGATCTGAGATGGAAGCTGACAGTAGGAGTCACAGAAAGCTAAATGTTTTCTTTCCTCTAGTCTTTACTCTAAATTTATCTCATATTTCATTTGAAACCAAAACAGTACAGAAAGGAATATCCTATTTCTGAGTACCTTTCACTAATCCTCAGAAAACAATAGCTAGGACCCTACTAGTCATTCAAGATATGATTGACTTAAGGGGTTTGTGTGCATGTGTGTGAGCAGGTGTGTGAGCCAGCCTGTACTCCCATCCCTAGTACAAAGCACCATTTTTTTGTAAATATCTTTTTGCAGCTATTTCTAACCTGACAAATTTGGAAATCTGTGAAGTAGAGAAAATGTTTTCTTGTGCGTGGTGCAGAGAGACCCTTCTGGGAAGTAGAAAGATTTAGGCAGGATGTCATAGGTATGAAGATAAATGTTTCAGTCAACCTTCCAAGTATGTTTCCAGTTAGTTAAGTGAGTGTCCACTTGTACTCTTCCAAAGAAAAGCCTTCAAAACTTGAAGCAGGCAATAGCATTTGCTCCTGGAAGGAAGGCTGTGCAGCTGCTCGGAGGTGCAAATGGTCCATGGTGCAGGCTGCAGCATGGTGTCTGTTTGTCCTACCACCCAGCCAGGCTCAGCAGCCAAGCAGGTGGGCCCAGTCCATACTTGGATGGGAGATGACTTGGGAATCCTTGGTCCACTGTGATGCTGAGGAAGCTCCAGCTTCCCACTGAATGGGAGAGCGATGCCAGGAGTAGAGTGTTGCCCTGGTGAGCTATGCAAGGCATGCACAAAAAGGAGACAAAACCAAATCTTGACTCTCCACACTAGGCTGGTGGGGCTGTCCAGTCAACCTTAGACTGTGGTATGATGTTGCAGTTAACCGGTAATGGTGGAATTTTATTCATCCCCTGAAGAGCCCTGGAAGAAGTTACATTGATATGAACCTGACCAGAACATTTGCTAGAGCAGGTTTCTACTGGAACATATTACTTCCATGACTTGGTATCTTCCCATAAAAAATGCCCCAAGGGTCTTCCCTAGCTTTCCCACTTTTTTTTTTCTGAATGTGTGACCGCATAGCTTCCCAAAACTAGTCATTTGCCCATGCTCCCTCAATCTACCAAGCAAAATATCTGCAAAGTATGTCACAAAACCAGAATCTTTAAAAAAATTCACCTTCTGTAAGAAACAGAACAACCCAATCCCACACCCCAGAAAGCACCCTGGTTTGGAAATTTCAAATTTTGTTTGAAATAAGAAGTATTTTGAGTACATAAGCATCCCTGCATGAATCCGTTACCAACTTGGAAGCAAATGAGGATTTTTCAAATATCGCTGTTCTTAATATTTTTATCACATGTGTGTCCACTTCACGCCACTCAGATCTAGGGGTTCACTGAAGGGCAGAGAACATTGTGGACTCAAGACAGCCACAGGACTATACAAACATAGACTGTTAGTAACAGGCTGCAAGGTTCATGATGGGCTTCCTGTTGCCTGTTTCCACTGAAGGTGTGCTCAGCCTTTGAAAGCTTGAGAAGCACAGGAGCAAGGGATGACAAATGGTTTAATGATTACAGGATGGTATTCCACATCACATGTTCTTGGTCCTTGGCCTGACCCAACTCCTGACCTGTTACACGAATGTAAGTAAATCCTTTCTCTGTTCCAGTTCAAATCCTGCAGTCTGCAACCAGGCAAAACAGTCACTGCAATAAAACTGTCTTGCTGAATGTTTTCTGGGTAACCACAATAACACTGTTTCCTTCTTCTTGCCCACAGCAAGATCTCCTGGTACCATAGTCCCCTGAGGGACAAGGCTAAATGTGGCATGATTTGTCAACAGGCTGTGATCAAAATCAAATCTGAACACCAGTGTATAGCAGTAGTGACCCACTTTTCACTCTTTATTTCCTCCTCTCGTCTGTGGTTCTCGAAAATCACTTGCCTCTAGCATTGTCTCTTCTTTAACTCCCAGCCTAGAAGATCTGCTGTGCCAGAGCACCCCATGACTCAGAGAGATCCAAAAAGCCTGAGCTTAGCAGCATGGCTACTGAACTGAGACAAATAAGATGAGCAGGTCAGTCTGATGAGCTAATCAGAACTCTCCTCTAGGAAAGATTATGCTTCCAGGACATATTCCACAGATTGCAGAAAGCGCATGGAATAGAGCCAAGGCAGAGGTATCAACTCCAGCATAACCCATGTTCCCTCAGTCTTGCACATCCTCAAGGACAGTTTGTCTTCTGACCTAATGCTCAGAACCTTTATAAGTACAAAATCTCTTCCCTTCCTTCTCAGTGGGGGAATGTTTCTTATCTATCACTTTCTTTGGTCCCAACACTGGGGATTCTGCAGTTGCTGAAGAAATATCTCAAAGTACTCAAGACAGAGTAGGTACAAGACAGACCTTCTGATATTCCTCACATCTCCATGTGAGCCCTTCAGTCCTGTATTTGTGTCCCTAGTAACCTTGGAAAGCCACTTATCTATGGCAATAGGACTGAAGTTATTACTTCACTTCTCTCAGGCAGGAAGAGCACATGCTGTGACGGAAGAGCTGTAGATGGTACCTATTGAGTCTACACAGCTTCATGAATGTTGTTTCAGCTTCAATTCCAGTACCACTGCTGAGGCAAACATCCCCAAGTCTGCAACTCATCATCTTTCTCATATTTTTTTTTTTCTTAGACACCCTGCAGCACGTTTCTCAGTCCAGAAAGCACAACAGAAGATCTCTCCTGAAGGAGCAAATAAGCTGTCGATTTACATTCTCATATTTTCTTATCTGAGCTTCTCTTACCTAAACAGCCACGCCAACACTTAAAGTTTATCAGTAGTCTCGTTCAAATATAAAAAATACCGCATATTGGCTAAATGGAACTGAGTGACTGACCCACTGTTCAGACCTAGCAGCAGTTGTGCCCATTCCATGTACCATTTGGCCTTCCATGGCTTTGAGAGAACTGATGAACAGCAGCCCCAACACCCCCTACCCTCTCACCCCTCCACGGTGCATACTGATCCACATAAATCCAGCTAACACACTTGTGAAACCCTTTGGAAAACAAAAATCATGCAGCCCTTCTAAGGAGAGCCATTAAATGAGGTGGTAAGATTTTGTTTTGCTTTGCTTCCCTTGTGTTTTGTTTGGGAGAATTAGTGCTAAGGCTCGATTTCAGAATTGTGGAGATTGCTATTTTGCTTTGGGTCACAAAACAGCCTGTTTTAGTTCCATTCTTCTTTATAATTTTTGCATTGGACAGGAATAGTAAGATTTTGCAGATCAATACACACATGCTAAGGGAAAATCTGCACGAAAAATAATGCCACTCTTATCTGCAATATGCCTTTTTAATAAGACTCACCTACCACTGCTCTTCGGTTGGTGTAGCACCAAATTCAATGCAAGTCTAACACTGAAAATAAATAAGCAGAGACTTGTGTGTACGTGTGGTGTGTATAGTACAGCAGATACTGGGGCAGATCGTCAGCTGGTGTAAATCAGCCTAGGTCCATTGACTTTAATGGAAACTTGCCAACTTACCCCAGCTGAGAATCTGATTATTGTTTTGCAAGTTCTTGCATTAAAGATAAGCACTCACATTCTACTCTGTTATGCTGGTGTAAATGGGAGTAACTTCAGTGAAGCCTCTGGAGTCTTGCTAGACCTTACCTGAAGAGCAGAATTCAGTTCAAAATCTTAATGACAGTTAAAGCAGTTTTTATCTCTACTACATTTCATTTCTTCCCTCTTTCTTACACAAAAAACAAAAAACCCCAAAAAAACCCCAAAACAACCCAAAAAAGAAAAAAGGCAGCTGTCACGGAAATTCTCAACTAAATCTCTTTTCTCTGACTCTCATTTCCAGGCTTTGTGCAAATAGTTTATTTGATTTGACACCTACTGCACAAAGGGTTGCCCCTTCTATTCTATCAAGACTGGTATCAAGAAAAGAGAGAGAAAAATCACACAGCTGGTAATATGGAGAACCCAAAAATACACAAAGACGTACCAGAGGGAATAGTCATCAACATAAAGTGAACAAGCACCCAGACTATTGATTACATGCTGCTCACAGAACACTAGGCATTTCTGCCAACTTCTTTCCACTCTTACACTGAGCTGCAGACAGCATGTTGTACTTTGCATCATCAGTTTTGATGAATAATGCACTGATAAACACTGCAGCCAATATTCTAGAGGAGCTGAGAAGCCAGATGTCATCTGGACCTCCAATAGTTTTAACCCTGGGTCTCTGACAGACACTGAAATAAACACTAGACATGCACAGCAGAATGGGCGCTACCCTAATGTGAGGTTAGGTACAATATTAAGCTGACAGGCATATGAAAAATGAAGAGGCATTGTAATCCTTTCATGAACAACTTTCAGATGTGCTGAGATAGGGAGAAAGCAGCACCCCAGTGTGAGCTGCTCACTGGAAACACCTGCCAGGTGCAGCATCCCTAGGTAAGTTGAGGTGCCCAGACAAAAGAGACGCTCTTAGCTATGTTGACTTGGCCCTGAAAGCCGCTGCGTGGTTCTGTTCTGAAGGGACTGAGCAAAGGGCTTGGCAGACTCATTCCCCTGGGGAATGAGGATCCCTGTTCCAATGAGTGGATGTGTTCTTCCCATGGCTGTGGGCTGGATGTATTTGGATAGCAATCAGCTGGGCATCCTAGTGATACACCAGAGCCTTTCTGCTTGCGGGCAGCAATGCATAGCAAGGTTTCTGAAGCCCTTAAACCTCATTTGGTATTTATCTTACATGTACCCTCAGCAGTGAGACATGGCTTTTTTAAGCAACCTGTGGGCCCTCTATGTTCCCCCACTGATAAGGTCAGCGCTTAGGGGACCTCAGGTCTGTGAAGTTTTCATTTCAGTGAGTGTCAGCAGCACCAGGTACCCTTTAAAATCTCAAGAGTCTTAGCAATATCTTCAGAGAGATTATATAGTTTTAGAAGTAAGCTATTTTACCCATCCACCTCAATAATCCAAGATCTCAGCATGCCACATCAAAGTAAAACTTGCTTTTTTTTTTTCTTTTTTTTTTTCTTTTTTAATAAGAGAGGAGAAAGCCTCTACCTTCCCTAGAATTACAGCATAAAGGGCTCGTTGCTAACTCAAAAATCAGTTTAAGGAAGATCTGCTTATATAAAAAGCCAAATTAGGCTCTCAAAGGCTGAGCGTCTGCCTAAGTAATGGAAGAACGGTTTCTCTCTGCTGTCACTGCAACACTACTAGGGTCAGGAAGCCCCCTCATGGTTTGCTCACCATTATTTGAAGCATCCTAAATGTTCTGCTTTATTTTACTGACAGAATTTCCCAAGAAAAATGGCATGTAGAAAAGAATGTATATGGCTTAGATACAGAGAGAAAGTGTTTTCCCTCTGCTTGCTTTCTCTGCTTTCTTTTGCACCTGAGTAACCCTTCTTGGAGTAGTTGGTAAGTGCTCTAAGATGTGCCCTACTTCTGCATTGAGGGGAAATCCAAAAATAGGTATTATGCTCCTTATAATACTATTTCTTTTCCATTCAGCTTGTCAAATAACTGACAAATGTGAAGCATGAATAAGGATCTCTTAAAGGTATGAAACAATCCAAGAAGAAAACTGGCATGCACCTGGGAAGTGGTTAAAACAAAGTGGTAGATCAGGAAACGCTTACATAGATAAGGGGTAAGCTGTAAAAAGGCAGAGGCAGTGACTATAGTGGAATTTCAATTATCCTGACATTGATGGGCATAGCACTAGTGGAGTCATTAAGGATGGATGCACGTTTCTGAGTGCGGTACCAAACTGTTTTTTCGGTTTGAGGAGCAATCAACAAGACCAGGGGCTATTTTGGACTTAGTCCAAGGAAATGAAACTAGGTGAAATGAATAACATAGAAGATAATAAACCCTTAGGGCTAGGTTATTTCATCAAATTGGAAATACTTCTGAAAATATTTGTGAATGGTTATAAAAGTACAATAATTTGGAGGATGGAATGAGTTGAAGAAAGTTGATTAGAATCAACTATTTGTGGACAATAATGGAAAAGCATGCAGTATTTAAGAAATGGAGACTGCTATTTCTATTCAGTTTATTAGAATCAAAGTCAAAATGATAGCAAAAACAAGCTAATGTGGCCTCAGAAAAATGTAATAAAGGTATCAAAATGCTTCGCTTATTTAAAAGGCCATGCATCCTTGAAAAATGGGAAGGTTTGGCAGTCTTAAAATGAATGAGAACAACATCGAAAGAATACCAACAATGAATAATATCCATCAAATATTTCAATCAAGACTGAAGCCAAGTTGCTGAACTGTATGCATGCAATGTAAATGGTAAAAAAAAAAAAAAAAAAAAAAAAAAAAAAAAAAAAAAAAAAAAGAAGAAGAAAGAAAGATGATAATGAGACATGGAGCACTCGTTTGTACCTATTTCCACAAATAAAAGGATCAGTGCACAGGCTTTCATCCAGAGAGCAGTTCCTGCGGCTGTGGCAGAGTGAGGATACAAGTTGGGGTTATTCAGGGAGCACACCGTTAAGGAAGCTACCAACAGTGGGAAACCAGGATAACAGCTTCCATGCAGAAGGGTCTGATCCCACTCTGGCAGTGCTAAAGACTACTTAGGAGTGGCTGCCTAAGAGGTGCTGCAGTGTCTACAGTGGCAACATGGTGGTTATTCTCACTTGCCATGACAACCCGGAAGATTCAGGAGGAAGAAGTACATCTTGATCCATACAATTTTTTCCAAGGGCATGGTCAAATGATCAGAGTGGTGTTTCAAGCATATGTGTTTAATTTTGCAGAGATGCAGTCGGTTATTCTGCCCCTTCTGTGACGGCCACAGCTTCCGGCTGAGGGGGGCAATAACCTCTCCCAGTAAGCCAACTTGGTCCTTCTCAGTTTACGTAGGTTTTCAGCTGCCATTTCTCAACAAACTCTCTGTGTCTCCTCTGGAATACCAGTCTCACCAAAGAGGATCCTTTTCATTCTGCTCAGCAAGCCGTTGGAGAGCCAGAATTACCTGGCTAAATCTTACCCTGGGAAGGGAACCAAAGACATTGCCTAGTAAGAGTCTCAGCAGAGAGATGGACAACAAGCAGAAGCTTGTGAAAACAAGATGTTGTGCAGTGGGTCAGGGGAATGTGCTGAGGGAGGTACTTTGCCTCTTTACAGGGAGAAACAGGATGTCATTGGTGAAAGCGTGCTGCAGTCAGCAGAGAGCCCGGCCAGGCAGAGACAGGGCTGGCCATGCCTGGCTGAGCAGCACTTCATGCCCCTGTGGGGATGTGTTGCTCAGCTGGCAGCATCTCCTGCTGCTGTAGAGCCCGTAACTGGGATTGCTGCTTCTCCCAAGGAAGGAGGTGCCTTCTTCTTTCCTTCCCCGCAGCCATGTATTCTTCAGCTCACATCACCAGCCAGGCATACTGAGAAGTTGAATTCCAACCTTGTCCAGTAGCCAGAAAGACTGGAACTATTTATTTCATTTCAGCCTTATAATGTGGAGAGTTCAAGATGCCAGGGTGCTTTTTATATCTCAGATTTCAAAACAGAGCTCATGTCTAGCACCCAAGCTCCAAGACAACTCTTCTGACTTTCCAGCATGCTTAAGCTGAGGACAAAATGGTGTCTTTCTCTGCGCTGCACTGATGACTCGCAAGCAGCCTCAGAATCTAGTAAATGATACATTTAAGTGTATTTTTATTTTCTTCAGCTATTGATTTTCTACTCCATTCTCAGCAGGTATCTTCAGAACGTAAGACTATTGAAAAGGGGCTCTTGGGGAGACACCAGCTCTCACCTGGGTGAACCTCCTTATAAAATGCCGAAACGAAGTGAGGATAAATCTTGAAGACAGATGGTTTCTGGTTTTCATGGTTTGAAGGACCTCTCATGGCTGAATCATGCAGTAAAGCCCCATGCCCAGGTTTCCATGATGAAGACCAAAGCAGAGAACAGACTGAGTAGGATTATGAATGGTTTCAGGACCATGCTGCAGTCATTCAGTGGGAATTAGGAACAATAATATATTTAATAGTTTTACACTGAAGTGAACATTGTACAGGGCAGAGAAAATCAGACACTTAATCCACAGACTGTCAGAAATTATGGGTTTGGCTCCAAAGATAAAGATGAAAGCATTTGATTTTGTCCGGTTACACATTTTGGAAATGAACCCAGCCCAAATTAAGCTCACCAAGTCCCCACATGGTAGACAGGAACCTTGCAGTTTTCAATTGCTGTGTGAAGGGTGTCCAAATATGAGCAAGATCAATCCTTTGAGTGCGACCCTTCACCCATCAGTGAGACTCCTTAGAGAGAGAGAGAGAGAGGATGGTCCTGAGTGAAACTGGAGTTTATTGCATGAATCCTCTCCCCTCAAACACTTTGGCACCTATCAAACACTGAGCATCCCCCATCTCTCCCCACAACCTCCTCTCCCTGTGGCTGCTGCATCAGTGATTTACATGCCCCACTAGAGCTTGCAGGACCCCTGCTAGCCTCTACTGCAAGCTGGCCTGAGGAGATGGTTCACACTGTGCTCACAAAACCCAGAAAGCTCGCTGGAAATTTCAACCCTGCGATAATGATCCAAATTTCCATGATCTCATTAAGCACTCTAAAAAATTAGCAGTGAGAGTGCAAGATCATGCATACCTGTGCAGAATTACTTGTCGCCTAGGCAGAGAAGCAGAGATGAGGATGTGAAAGGAGAAGAAGCAAGTGCAATAGCAGGGCTACCACTTTCTCTCTGGAAAATTCAGAACTATAGAGGTGTGAACAACTGTTCCCAAAGAAAATGGATGCTTTTTTTTTTTTTTTTTTTTTTTTAAGTCTGGAGAAAACAAGACTGACTGACCAATAAAATGCTGGGAAGCTCAAATCATGGAGTTCTCCTTTTCTCCAAGCAGCCATGTAAAGTGAGAATCAAAGAAAGGATTGCACAAGTGTAGAAACCAGATTAAATTTTTATTTTATGGGTTTTTTTAAATCCTACCGCACAGCCTATCCATGGAGAAGAGCAAACTTCAGCCTTTGTGTCGATAGAACCTGCCACATATTTGCCCTGGGTAATGAGCTCAGAGGAGGAGATTTGAAAGAAGACTTTGCATTGTTCGAGGAGGCTCTGAAGCAGAGGGAGGGTGGAATTCCATCTGTTCACTTCCGTGCGGTTCAGTGAGCTGCTTCACTTTTAATGGTTCACTAGGCTGTGACACTTAGCAGAAATTACGGTAAATGTTTTTTAAAACCTTTACATTATCATTTAAAAAGCCACATGACAAGATCACTGAAAAGTTAACCCTTTGATCTCTGGCTCTTGTGAGGATTTTTTTGGTCTGATAATGGAGACAATGTGCCATGTGCCATTGAGGCCAGATAATGTGTTGGCGTGCTTACGTTCACTTTGTCCTCTCTCTTAATGCCATTCTCTACAGTGTTTTTTTCATGTCATTGAAAAAAAAAAATAATAGGCATATTGTTGCCCTTAAAATCTATAGTCATCTCAGCAGTTCCCATATAGCTCTTCATGTGTTAGGATTGCTGACAAACAGCTCAGATAGGAAATACCCTGTGATACCAAACAGGTGGAATTACACTTTGCCTGCTTGAGTGACTCTGTGAACAATGTAACTCATTAAGTAAGTCTTTGCAATGGTGCAGAAAGGTGACGGGGGAAGGGAGCTCTCTATCTGGTGCTTATTCAATGCAATTTCACAGGAAGACTGTTTATTTTACATAAACCTCTGAAGAAGACCAAGTGGTAGTCAACAAGTTCAGTTTGAATTGAAGACAGGAATGGGAAGTCATGGTAAACGCTTCTGCACTTCTGTGTCTAATCGGCATTTAGGGCAATTTTTTCTCTCTACATTTTCTCCTTTCCATTAGAGTTTTTAGCACTTTTTTTGTATAAATTGGTCTTTTCCATCTGGAGAAAAGTCTATGGAGTGTCTGAAAGACTTGGAACAACCATTTGGATGCCTTCACTGCTGTGGAAATTGGCCCTTTAAGTACCAAGAGAAACTCTCTTTTTTCAATCTTTATCCTTTTGCAAAGAAAGGAAACATACAAATGAAACCAGACTCCCCACAGATCCATGGCTTGCAAAGCTTTTCGCTGCCTTTGCTCTAGTCAAAGGAAATAGTTCACAGCTTCTTTAGACAGACCACGCTCCCTCATCAACTACACCTCACAGGCGGCACATCTCAAAAACAAGCAGCTTTAAAAACAAATGGAGTCTGCACATTCTAGACCTTAGAGATTATTCCTAGAATTAAATAATAAAGCCTGAGTTTAGTGTTAAAGGACAACTATGCACAGATTCAGAATCATATATTTTTTCATCAGCTGTGTCTGATCCAGGCTACGGGCATGAGTTCACAGCATGAGTTCAAGCCCTTCACTGTGTGAAGACATCCCATAGAAAATAGATAACTCAGAAATACAGATTCTGACCTGGGATAGTGTCTGCAGCACTGGCTTCTTTGTGCTCACATTTTCCCAAGGAGCATGGTCAGCACACTTTACAAACAGGATTTTAGCCATCACAAAGGAATATTCTGAAGTAAAATGTAGTTAAATAAACCCAGTGAGTTTTTGCTACAGCTCTGCTATTGTGTTGGTCCTCTTGATGAAAAATGTCGATTTTCCTCCTCCAAGGTAGAATCTACCAGGAGAGCAAAAAGACACTCAGACCATTTATGAAAACACTGATAACTACTTGCTGAGAAGAGGCAGAAAGAGACGTCATGAGAGAAGAAAGCAAGAACTGCAGCTGAAGTTCATGTGGCAGAATATAATACTTTGGACAAGTCAATGGTAATCAAGTGGAAGGAATTCCAGATGCAAGTAGCTTCATATTGTCCCCTCTAGCTGCTGATTTGAGTAAGGCACTACTGACCTTGAGAATTTACAGCACAAATAAATTAAACAAAAGCAAGCAGCTAAATATTAGCACCATGGGTCTGTTTTGCATTGCTCCCTGCACCACCTCCATGCTGCACTTTGTCTATGATCCCAGATTACCCACACAGCTTGGGAAGCCCTCACATTGCACTGCTTGTTGCCTCTCTGCCCCCCCCAAATTCTTAGAACCNNTAGATTCTACTGAAATGTAAGTCTAAATATTTCTCTTCAAGCAGTGCCCAAGTCTGGTTTTTTCCCTCCCCTCTTGGGGATTTGTGAGAGCTCATTTGAACTCCAGTGTCCCTGCACCGGTGCAGTGGCCAGGGAATGCTTTATGTTACAGAGACGTGTTATCCCTCAATCTAAACGTGGAATCCCTCCTGTAGAAATATCCATATCTCATGAAGCTGGAAAAGAATAGCCAATATAAAGCAAATAAATCTATCTGCATGTGGACTTTGACTGGTATCAAA
>WEIS01037557.1:8675-34642 GCA_013389965.1 Todus mexicanus | reverse complement strand
AAAAAAAAAAGAGAGCTGAAAAAGCAAGAAGTAGCTATTTACCCAAAGTGAGCCTTCAGTTTGAGTTTGCATGGCTGGGTGGCTGTCTCTCTGCCATTTGTAAATCCGGATTATTTTCCCCCCTTTTTTTATCTCTTTTTTTTTTAATTTTTCTTTTTTTTCCTTTTCAAAACCGAGTCCTGCTATTTTCCACTACTTGCAGATAATACAAATTCGGACTGTCAGGTTGGATGGCGAAATAGGAGCCATGATGGATCTGTTGGCAGGTCACGGATGTGTAAAGAGTGATATATATTAAATAGGTCAATCAGATTATGACAGCAACGTACGATCGTTTGTATGTGTAATCTATGTCGGAAAGAATCTTTATTAAAATATTTTGAACAAACGCTTGTATTACGCGGCGCTTTGTTAAAGCATCTCGCTCCGGATTTAAGGCGGGGGATGGAGGAGGGGGGATAGTTTCTTTTCCTTTGCCTTGCTCTGAAAGCGCCCCAGCACCTCTCCCAGCACCCCACTGCCTGCTCAGGGTGTCCCAGGGAGAGGGACGAGGAGCTTTTCCCCGCGGGGCAGCCCCTCGCCCCCCCTGGCTGCGCCCCCGGGGTGGGGTAGGGGAGCTGCAGAACCCCCTCTGCCCCCCTTACACACACCTCCTCCTTATCTCTGACAAGTTTTGGAGCCTCCTCTCCCATCGTGGAACCTGCCCCAGGCAGCTCCCCAAAGCTTTCCTCCCTAACTAGGGGGGGGGGTCCCAGCCCCGCCGGGTCCCCCCCACCCTCGACCAGCGCCGGGTGTCCGCAGAACCACCTCTGCCAAGGGGCTGAGGAGGGGGAAGAAAGAAGGGGAGGAAGGGGATAAATATTTTCTGCTCCACTTGCCATCAAAAAAGATTAATCAGAACCTGTAACTTTTCAGGAAACATAACTGTAAAGTACCACGGAGCTGTGGGAAGGCAGCCCGGGGAGGGTGGGCAGAGCAGCCCCCCCAGGCGCAAGGAGAAGCGTCTCTCAGCATTTCCTAGACAAAGGCTGGGTGCGCCTAATTATGATTATTAAAACAATTTCCATGACGATGTCTAATATTATGTTAATTCGAAAACAACTGTGTATGAAAACTGTCGACTATAATACCTAAATTCATTTAATGAAACACATCGTTAAGGCAATTAAACCTCCTGGATGTGATTAAGGAACATAATTACGACACTGTTCTGCGCCATAATTGGGTGTCTTTAATCAAGGGGTAAAGTGATCAGCAACACAAGCCATTAGTTTGTATTGTTCTGTCTCTGCTGTCCATCATTCTGATTAGGAATTAGCTACGGCCACCAACTTGGCGTGGGGTATGTGTGAGTGTGCCCGAGTGTGTGTGTGAGCCTGAGCACAGCGCAGGGCACATTTGCTGCGAGATTTACCGCTTAGCATCCATCCCTCCCTGCCTACCCAGCAGCCGTCCTGCAGAGACTTCTCCTGGAAGGAGATGGAGCTGCCTTGGGATGGGATGGGAAGGCAAACGAAGTTCCCAGCAAACTCTTGAAGCTGCCGGAACCTGGGCTGGGAGGTGGAGGAGAAGGGCTGGGGGTGGAAGAGAAGGGCTGGCGGGGGGGAGGGGAAGGGCTGGGGGACACTCACATTCTGCCTCCTGGCTCCCAGGGGCCGGGGTCGGGGTGCGGACCCTGCCCGGGGCAGCGCCTGAGCGGCCGCTGCCGTCTAAGGCACGTCGGGCGTTTTCTCCTCTCACCTCTCCTCTTTGCCTCTCCTCCGGAGCGGCATGGAAAAGGTTTTTCTTGCTGCCTACCACTCCCTCCCCGCTCGGTTTGGAGCAGGGGGAGGTTTTGCCCTCTCTCCTGCCCCAGCGCTCCCAGCAGCCGGGCTGGGAAGAGCCTCGGAGCCGTCCCTGGGCAGGTCTGCTCGGGGGTGGGGGGTGGAGAGAGGCTCCCTCGCCCTTCTTAACGCTTGATAGAACCAACATGTACCCACCACCACCTTCCGAAGAGCTTCTTCCCCGTTCCCCAGCGCTCCCTCTGCCCCTTCCCTTCCCTTTCCCCCGTCTCGGAGCTTGCAACCGTCCCAGCATGAGTGACATTGGCTTTCCTAATGTAATGACTTATGAAAGATATAATCATGTGTTAAATTGAATCCTCCGCTTAACTGTTAATGGTGTGCTCTGGGCACATTTACGTATTAGATGCTATGGTAACTAATTACCACTAGAAGAAGGGATAATACACTTTCCAGACTTTGACAAATAATTATGAGTGTTCACATCCCTGCTAGCAGCGGATCTGCTGGAATGAGTAAGTGAATAAATGAATGGGTAAGTGAACTTGTGTGCATGGAGGGGACTCGGTAATGAATAGTGGTCAAGTGAGTTTTCTTATTAAAACCTTTAATGAAAATGTGATTTAGGGTGGAAGGGGTAAAAAAAAAAAAGAAGAAAAAAAAAGTGCGACGCTGCCTCTAAACGTAATTAAACCGCGTAATATAAACATCAGAAACATAAATAAGTTTGCTTTTAATTAAAACGCGGCAGTCAAAGTAAATTATCCACGTGCTCGGAAACTTTACAGCAATTAACAGGGGTGTTTTTTCTTTCTTTCTTTCTTTTTTTTTCGGTGGTGGTGGCGGAGGGGGGTTGGTTGGGTTGCGGGGCAAAATAAACGAGGCAGGAGTTGGCGAGGATCATTTGTAACTCGGATCGCAGCCGCTGCCAACAGGCCGGACAGATCCTGAGGGTTTTATTTAGCGGCTCCTCGTCGGTGCAGGACAAAACTTGCCGGAAAGTCGCGATGGGCTTCGCGACAGCCCTGAGGGGCTCTGGGGCTGGCGGAGCCTCTCGGAGGCTTAATGCTGACTCCTTCCCTGTGAAATCTTCAGCTTGGCTTAAGCAGGGGTTAAGCCGCTCCCGCCGCAGCCTCTGGTGCCATCCCAGCCCGGGACTGGGAGCCGGGACTGGGAACCAGCCCCTCCTCCGAGGCTGCCCCGGGGGTTTCCAGCGGTTGGGGGAACTTCTGCTAAATGAGCCAAGATCTGCAACCAGCCCCATGTTCCCCTGCTCACCCATCAGCTCGGTGCCACCCAGCCTCCCTCTCCCTCGAAGCGCCTCGGACGGGGGGGGATTTGCTCAGGTTTCGGCTGGTTCTCCAGCCTGGGGAAGGGTTAAATCCTTTCCCGAGCCCCTAAGTTGCCCTTGTCCTCTCAACCTGCTTCAGAGACGTGTCATAAAACGTGAAGCAAATTTATAGTCTGTTTCAAGCATTTTACCACTGTGTTTTTAAATTCATGTATGCGCGCGTAAGAACGATGTGAGTGAGCTGTGAAGAATTTGAGATGCTACAGCAAAACGACGCGGTTTGGATCAAACAGAACCGTTTGCCTCCGTAATTGTCTCGGGTTAAAATAAAAAGAAAGATACACGCCGAAGACAGACAAAGCTGGAAAAAAAATAAATTCTAATGACAGCCATAAACTGCGAGACAACCATAAACGAACGTCTTCATCAAACACCGCAGGGACCAGGGTTTACCTAAAAGCAACACTTATTTCTGCCGAGAAGTTGCAGAACAGATTGCCCCTCTAATACTATTTTGAAATCCTCCTAATTGAGGATTAGGGGCAAACAATCGCCTTTCCCAGGGTAAAAGCTCCTCTGCAGCAGCCGAAGGGCTCCCTCCAAACTCCCCTCGCCCCCAGCCCGCTGCCCCGGGAGCATCCTCGGGGGTGCTGCTCCCTTTTCCAGCTCCAGCATCCCTAGAAGCGCGGCTTGCTTTGAGGAAGGAGTCTCCCACCATCCCGTCCCACCCCATCCCATCATCCCATCCCATTCCGCTTGGTTTTTGGAGGGAGTCGAGGGGATTTGCGAGCTCCAGCCGGTGCCGGGAGCCCGGCGGGTGTGCGGGGTCCCTCCTCCCGCTGCCACCCCGGGCCGGGATACCGCGACTCGGCATCCCGGAGCCGATGCATCACCCCCTCCTTCAAGCCCTTCATCGAGCCCTCCCTCAGCTAAAGCCCGGCCACTTTTCAGGTCCAAAGCCGCAGCGAAGCGACACTTGGCACCCGCCGCAACCCCCGCCGGGATCGGCGCTGAGGGAGGCTGCGGGAAAAGATTGGAGCTTTTTTAGAAGGCAGTTGAAAAAAGAAAAGACGTGGAGAAAAAAAAAAAGCCGGTTCAGGCTGGAAATGAGTCAGGGAAAAACCACGCTGCCTGCAGCAGGTTAGTGGCTGAAGTATTTGGGAGAAAGAGGGAGCTGAAAAGATGAGCTGATAGGGAAGAAGTCATCAAAAGTCATCCCAGGGTGTTCACTTACCGGCTTTTACTCTCCCCGTAGCCAGATTCTAGACTTTTATACACCGCTGGACTCAGAGCTGCTATTTGGGGGTGGGTGGGGGAAGTAAATACAAACCATCACATCAGTGTCAAACCCGGTTTAACCAAATCTTTAAGAAGCTAGAATCCTGCTCCCAGGCTCCCAGCAGGGACGGCTGAAGCTCCGGCTTCTCCTGGGTCTTTATTTCGGTGTAAATAGTTTTGAAAAGAAGCACATTTCTCTCTTACAAACGATGTGTTTCCACCACCTCAGTACCTGGGATCCCAAACAAACCTGATGCACAGGACAGGTCGACACAGCACTGGTTTATATGAGGATAAAACCCCCTTTGCTTTCAAGTGGAAAAGGAACATTTTTCTATTTTTTATGTGCTTCCATACAAACCATTTCTTCATACTTATTACTAGCTATAAACACAGACAATAACTTAAGGGTCGCAATACTTCCCTAAGCATAGTTCTAAGGGGTGTTTTTGCAATGAGATAATTTTTCCTGTGTGTCGTGGGTGTCGGGACATGACCAGCCAGGGTCCATAGGCTGGTTTAGGGAATAGGCAGGAAAACACTTTGCTTTCTATGGTCTGACAGTTAAAATAGCTCCGTTCGCACCAATTAAGCATATGTTGTGCATAAATTGACGTCTCAAATTATTTTAAAATACAGTGAATCGAGAGAGCACCTAGTGTCAAACCAAGTATGAAAAAATACAGTGTTAGGAGGTATTATTAACACACCCTCCCCTCCCGCCCAGTATCCTTCAGACCATCACGAAAAGCTCACTCAGAAATGAGCCCCTTACAAGAAATCTCAACCGAGGCTGCTTTTTACTCATAAACTTCAGTAACTTCTCATAGGATCTGGAGTAAAAAGCAGCAATTGCACCGTTACAAACCCATTTTCTCCAGCGCAGCGAAACACTGCAGGTCTGTCTTCTCCAGGACACATCTTCAGCCGCCCTCCCAGTCGTACCTGACAAGTGTTTCTGCATGAAGGAACCGAGAAACGCTGATGTCTTTAGGGTACAACCTTCATCTTAAATACCTACTTGTAGCTCCAGGGATCCCCAGAAAAGCCAAGTGGTGCCGTGCCGGTGCGGTGCTGGGTATTGGAACGATTTTCATTCATTTTCCCCTTTTAAAATGAATGATCTGAGAGGACAGAATCTTTCAAGCTGGGTAGTACACCCTGTGCCACACAGAGGTTTGCAGAAGGAAAAGCCCAGGAGCTGTATTTGGGAATCACTGGTGGATTGCAGAGCTCTGGATTAATTCTGAATAACATCCTAAAAATGGCAGAAGTACCACTTGGGTTTTTTTTATTTTCCTTTTTTTCCTTATCTGTTAAGAACTTAAGTTTGATGGGGGTTAGAACAGACTCATCCATCCCCTAAATTCAAAGGAGTTGCTCCTTGCCAGTGTTGAATTTAAGGCTTCTCTTTCCTTACAGAAATACCTTTCAAGATTGAATAACAGAAAAATGCAGCGTGCTGAATAAATCACTTAAAAATGAAAGCGACAGTTGTGATTCTATGAGGAAAGTGGAAATGTAAGCTGGAAAAAAAATACCACGGACGGCCATTCAATATTAAAATAGATATACTCATTTTTATTGTACCCTTGAAATACAAAATTTGCTGAAGATGTTAGATTACTAAAACAATGAAACTTCAATTTTCTTGCTTGGAAATTCAAAATATACCTTATTCCATCTAAGAACCTTCAGGATGGAGATTAACTAGCACAGTAGAACGTAACTGTCATTTGCCTACGTAAAAAATGTCAGTTTAAAAGCAATCCACAATCTTTTGAATGTCAGAAAGTTCAACAAAGTTCATTTAAAATCCTATGAGGGAAATTCACAGACCGGGAATTATCCATAAAACCAGCAACGCCAAAACCAGTGGCTGAAAAGCACCAGCTAGAGTAGGTGGTTTTCTAAGAGCACATTAGGACATGCCAGCAGAGACGGGAGGGTCTGATTTGCAAACAGGTACATAGAGACTTAGGATGGGTCTTGAAGTCATGAAATGGCTTAAAAAATTCACAAGAGCTCATGGCAGGATGCAGGGTACAGCACAGAAATGGAGAGCACGCAATCTGTAAATTAAAATAACAATAATAGTTTTTTAAAAATCACATTTTAGCATTCACATTGATTGAGGATGAATTCACTTCTCAGGTGCTATAAATGGCCTGACTGGCTTAATAAACCTGTTTTATATGAGGAAAAAGAAGATTTTTATTTTTTTTTTAACAGCAGAAGATATTATCAATCTAGCCGTAGGCAACGACAACTTGCGGTCGGAGGCTGGTACTGACCGTCCGAGTCACATCTCAAACTGATCAGCGAACGCCCCATTTCACCTGAGAGCAGCAGAGAAATTCAAGGGGCTTCCACATGCTCCTCTGGCCAACCCCACCTATGCCTGCCGGGTGAGCTGCTGAGACAGGCGGGTGCTGCTGGGCTTTGCTTGGCAGAACCCGGCTGAAGGGGAGAGGAGGGGCAAGGGAGAGGTGGTCGCTGCCCCATCCCTGGCACCATCGCAGGGGAGGGTGTTGGGGGCTCTGAGCAACCTGATCTAGATGCAGATGGCCCTGCTCCCAGCAGAGGGGTTGGACAAGATGGCCTTGGAAGGTCCCTTCCCACCCAAACCATTCCACGATTCTTCTTTTAATTTCAAAATAGGTACTACACAAACCAATCAGCAATTAATCTGAAATCACTAACAATCTGCATGTACGGTTGGTGCAGTCCTATTATGTCTTACTGAATGATGCAGCAGCCTGCTATATCCTCAATTCAACGCCCTAAAAATAGAATACAATTTTATATATATATATAAAGTCTTCTGTTTAAAACAAATACCTACTATTCTTGCAGTTGCTTCAGGTTTGTTTCAAAGTTGGATGCCAGAGAAAAATTTATCGTAGCTGTGGTGTGAGACATTTTAGAGCTTAAGCAATAATGAAATCCAGTCAACAGAGTAATGGCACCGACATTTCCTCTTTCAATAAGCCAGGCTCTAATGTCCAAACTGGATTGTGAGCTATGGTCGAGTCCAGAATAGCTCCTACAGAGTAACTACAGCACTAAGGAACTTCAGCTCAAGAATCTCTCCATAAAAACAAATTTTATTCTGTGGCACAAAGCAATAAGCAGCTTTTGCCGTTGATTAAACGTTGAGGCAAAGTTAAGGCATTTAATCAACCGCAAAGCCCATTTAATGTAAGCGTATTCGAACACTGCAGACATTACTGATATTATATATGAAGAGAAAATGTTTATCCAATATATCTCACAAACCCACGATTTTCTCCTCGGAGGATTTGCAACATGGCTGTGTCAATCTCTGAAAGCCTTTTAACCGGTGCTTATTTAGGGTATGTGCTTTACATCAATATCCAAACAGGCTTCCTCACAAATAACAGTAAGTAATTCTAATCCTTAGCATGTAGGTAGCGGTTTCTACCTGCAGGCTTTAGAGATAAGCGAAACTTCCGATTTTAAACTGGCACATTTCTCATTTGACACTGGCACACCCCGAGGAGCGATGGTTTTTGGGAACACAAGGCGAGCCCCACAGACATGGCTCCTCTCCCATCGCAATTAGCACCTTGGTGAACCGAGACTGGACAGCCACGAGAATCCTCGTCAGCCTCTAACAGGACGTCTGGGAAGAGACAGGCTCTAAAAATCTCTGATCCCAGGCACTAGGAAATACATTTTTTGAAGCAAGAGCTGGTCACCCAGGGAAGCAGGTTGGGCAGCCCTACACAGACAACTGCTGTGGCTACCCAGGGTTTTCACCTGCTCAAATTTTGGCCCCAGAGAAGGGTTTATTTTCCAATTTGTAGCCTGTTTCCAAACACTGCTCTGTCTCTGCATAACTTAGGCACAGTAAAATACTATTAAAAAGTAGTTTTAGATACTACACTTGCCCTTGAAACCCATTTCTACTTCTTTTTACTTGTTTTGAGAAAGGAACCGACACCAGAAATAGTCAAAATAAACACAGGGAAGTGTTACTAGGAGAACAGCAAGACAAGCAGAAGGTAATTTTTGAGATGATAGAATCATCTCAGACAAACTCATATATTTTCTCCCTGAAGAATTTATTTTTTTTTGGCTCAAAAGCCAAACCAGGTAATTTAAGCTTGATCCAGAGCCTATTCAAATCAACAGAACCTTCCTCCTGACTTTAAACAACTGCAGGAGAAAACACACAGGTTTTAATTTCCTTCCACTGCACCAGAAAAAAAAAAAGAAGAAAGGCAAAGCATCCACACACAGTACATAGAATTGAAGTCAGAAATGTTTGGCCAGTAAAACATTCTTGCAAATCACCCCCACCACCCCACCCAGCTTCCATCACATCTCCCAGATAAGGGCCAAGACTCGGGAACATGGAGGGAACAGAGTAAATAAAATGGCATAATAACAATAATCGCTAAAATAATCCCAGATAAATGGCCTGGTGATGTCAGCCAGATGTCGTCCTCCTTGTGAATCCTCCTCAACTCATGGCCAAGAATATGGGGGGTCTGTCTTGTAAGGACGTTGGGCTACTTACTTGGCCAAACTCTTGTCATCTCACCTCACTATCACAACTCAGGCAGGACAAATTGAGGTTGCATCACGTCCTCGCATCTGATACCGAGCTCCAGCCCAAGGGCTTTACTCCTTTGAAAGAAACAGGAAGGAGGTAAAAGCAGAGAGGGAAAAGTAAATGTTTCCCAAAACCACAAAGCTGAGTGATGAAACAGCAAACATGGGGATTAGTAGAAGGCGTACAGGCAGCCGCTCGCTTTCCTCAGGACCTTAGCTTGTAACGAAAGGCAATATCAACGTCTGGCAGGAGGATACCAAGGCCCATACGACTGTTATCAAGTCTGACAGCTTTGTTTTCCACTAGTTCTACATCGAAACGAGCCAATAGCAAGAAAAGAAACATCTTCATCTCGTTCATTGCGAGGAACCTCCCTGGACACATGCTGATCCCAGAGCCAAAGGGCATTAGGAAATACTTCAGTTTTCTTCCTCCCTTGTAGAATGTGGTTTTCTTCTTGCCATTCTCTATGTATCGATCGAACTTATACTCCTGAAAATAAAAGAGAAAGGGAGAGAGTGAGCGTGATATCTAACAAGGCAGCTACATGAGTTGCTTTGTTTGCACAACGGTAACGCTTCTGAGACCCAGAAAATAAGATAAAGAGGAAGACGAGGAGCTGACAGCTCCTCCTTTTCAGTTGGTACCCTCAAGTTTCATTAACTCACATTATCTTCCCCGCAAGGAACACTCCTTAAATCCACTTACTTAGCTTAGCTCTTTCACATCAAGCTCCTTCAACTTCCACATCTCATCCAGTGAGCGTCTGCCCTATATTGATTGTAATTAGATTTTGACCGCTTTGTAGCGGGGACAATGAACCTTAGTGGAAGGACAATTTTCTTGTAAAGCATCATACGTGCTTGGTGCAGTACATACATCACGAGTAAGGATAATCTGCCAAATTCCGCAAACGCCTATGAATAAATTAATGCCCTGCACCCATCTCACTCGTGCAAGCTGGAGCAAAACCCATCCTTCTTTTGCACCCAGTGGTGCAGATTATTCGACAGCCAGACCCGAGGCTTTGCAGTCAGTTTCCTCTTCAGTTGGAGATGGTTGCTGCTTAACTTGCCACACCTGACCTTCAAACGCTTTGCTCCAGAAGCTGTGTGCGAAGCAGGACAACCGCCAGCGATTGACCACTACAAAGAGGGTGCTTTCAAGTAAGGTTCGAGGTTGCACCTGTAACCCAAGTTCCATAAACTGAATGTCTTCCCGATTCTTTTCCAGCAGCAGGACCCCTATTTAGAGATAATTCATGTTTTTGAATGAAGGAGATCTGGCATCCTCACTCAGTCAACGGCAAATTAACCACTTACAAAATCCTCCTGCATGCTTTGAATAAAAATGACAGACACTTCTTGCTTATGGTCACTCATTAGCATTTGTCCTGCTTTGCATACATCTGCTATAGCAGCAGCCATTTGGAGCTGGCTGGGAACAAGTCAGTCAGACAGAAACCAACCTCAACTGATTATAAAACCCCACATCGCAATGAGAAATGCACTGATCCGGAGCTACCCGTCATGATAAGGGCTCTGAAAAGCAGGCACCACGGGTCTTGCTGTGGAGAAAAAACAGCAGCAGGGGAGGTGGTCTATGAGGAAGGGAACTGGGTGCACTGTAGTGGGTCTAAATTTGGGTGCTGAAGAACAGGAGTTTGTTTACCTAAATGGCAGAAGCCTGGACCTTCACTCCCAGAAAGATCTTGGGGGGCTGGAACATGTCCAGAGAAGGGCAATGGAGTTGAGGAAGGGTCTAGAGCACAAGGCTGGTGAGGAGTGGCTGAGGGATCTGGGCTTGTTGAGCCTGGAGCAAAGGAGGCTCTGGAGAGACGTTCTGGCTCTCCACAACTCCCTGACAGGAGGTTGGAGTCAGGAGGGGTTGGCTCTACGCCCAAGGAACAAATGATAGGACAAGAGGAATTGGCCTCAAGTTGCATCAGTCGGAGTTTAGGTTGGAGCTGAGGAACAATTTCTTCCCCACAGTCAAGGGTTCCCCAGGCCTGGCCCAGGCTGCCCAGGGCAGGGGTGGAGTCCCCACGATCCCTGGAGGGGTTTCCAAGCCGTGGAGCTGTGGCGCTGAGGGACATGGGGTAGTGGTCCCCTCGCAGTGCTCAGTTAAGTGTTGGACTCGATGATCTGAAAGGTCACTTCCAACCAAATCCATTCTATGATTTTATACAGAGATAAAGGTGATTATACGTGTGTTTCCACTGCCAAGTGATGATACTTTTAAGCCTTTTTGAACACCCCATCCAAAAAGGAAGCACACAGGTTTTTTTTCTCCCCAGTATGTTATTGCTTCATTCAAAGAAGCACAGTAATAAACAAAAGCCCAGAATACTGCTTCTTCCTTAAAAAAGATTCACTTCCTGAAATGTAAATCCCGTCGGTCTAAAAAAGCACTGCTAAATATGAACTGGAATAGCTTAAAAAAACAACGCAACCCAACCCAGAGCTCCTCACTTTGTTGGAACGTCTCCACAAGGTGCACTCCTGGCGTCTGGAGCAATTAAGAACTGTGGTATCGAATACTCAGACATACTGGGTCAGACCTCCTGCTTGCTTTGTCATCTTAAGAGACATCTGAGAGTTGCAATTGCTTTTAACATAGATAAATAAATAAATAAATAAACAAACAGGTGTCTAAGGGACCGGGAAAGCAGAAAACAAGCGTGAGACAGGAATGGAGCCAGTGACGGTGACAGCCCCTCAGGTTCGATAGTGTTTCTCTAAAAGCTGGTTTGCTGGCTAAATAAAGATTAATTTTTGACAACAAGGGAACTTTTGGTAATACACAAGGTACCCTTGGAAGAGACAGGGTGGTTGGTGGCAAGGAAAAGGTGAAGACGCTGAGCAAGAATAGGCGATGGAGTTCTGCGTGGACAGCCTGCTAGGAGTATTGTGAACCTTGAGCAACCTCCTGTGACTGATATCTCTGTCGCATCTCATATTTAGCTTTGTTTGGGAAGCCACCAGGTAAGGTTACCTGCAGCGTTTCCTGATGTTTCACTCTCTGGGATTTGCAGAGTTCATTTACTGAGCTCTACAATCAGCCGAGTTAGGATTTAGGGGCTCACGTACCCACTTGATAGAAAGCTGACTCCGTTATTTCGGCTCTGCTGAGTGGAGAAAGAGGTCAACGATACATGCTTACACTTGTACAATATGGTGCCAAAGCAGAAGATAGCTCAATCTGAAATTTATGTATCCAGGAGAAAAGTATCGCTACAAAATTATCTCGTCAAGCTGCCTTTTTTCCCAGGAAAGTTTTCCCTAAATACATGACAAGCTCAAGACTGCACCTTTCAAAAAAATTCATCCTCCATCTCTATCTGATCCTCAGCAGTTATTGTTGAAAGCACACTGCATATTTTAAGAACCAAACAGAACAGTGATTTCCCCACTTTTCGAGAGGGCCCATGTGCTGAAATCAATGTACTGCAATGTGTGGATTGCTCATTCACCATCAAAAAGATAAAATATATGAACTAAAGCTGTACTGTGAAAGCTGAGCTGAGCTGATACTAAGCAGATATAACTCAGGCAATGGAAATATGGTAATATATTCCGGCAATTATTGGATAAGGGAGGGGATCAGTTTCCACACTGATGCTTTTGGTCTAGGACCTAAACAAACAGATGGACTTTTGACAAATCAATAACATTCTCCAAAATAAAGTGTTAAGAATCAAATGGGGAAAAGCTTATTTGCTAGCTGTCACTTTTTAAGGACAGAAATATTAATCGACTATTTGCCAATATACAGATTATTTTTAAAAACCCCAAATTTCTCAGCAGGCTTTGTCTTCGTGTTTGGGTGGGGACAGCCAGCAGAGCCCTTCTGGATGTCATTTCCATTTTCCTGGCTCCAGTGTTCATCCCGGGGACTAAACCTTACTCCTGCCACCTCCAACACGCTCCACACCTCCTCTCACTGAGGCTGGTGGAGCTCCTGCCCAGTGAGATGCTGTGCCACACCAACACGGCACTTCAATCTCATTTTTTCTCTGAACCTCATACCCTTAAATTCTTGAAAGGGAGAACCTCAGTGCCTCAAACATGGGTTATTTTTTTAACATGTAAAAAAATAATGAGTTCCCTTCTTCTTTGGCTCAAATGGATGGAAACTGGCGTGACTGGGAGGCAGTCCTTCACGTAGGAAAATGGGGATGTTGAATGGATCAGGTATGAGCTGAGCTCTTGCCTCTCCAGCAGAGGAGGCATTTAACAGCCTCAGAGTCATCCTTGCTCTTCCTCCATGGCCCCCTGGGCTGGGGGCAGCAACCTTGCCGAGAGGAGGACTATTCAATTTGCATGCAGGTGGTGAAGTTGTGAAGCCATATTAAGGCTGAGGCAGGGCGGATTAATTCCCGAGGCTTTGATAGTCATTAACTCGAGCGTCAGAGAAAAATACAAGGAGATGACACTATTACCCTCCAAGCTTTGCTGCAGAGCAACAGCTTTGCCGTCTCAAGTTCACAACACCCTACTAATTGATCAAGAAGGGGCGAATCCCTAGGAAGGGAGGCGGAAAAGCATAAGGCTCAAGGAAGACACTGCTATTATAGGGCTTTGGAGAGTCAATGATGCTTTGGGGGCACTTAGCTAAATGGCCCACATTATTTGCTATTTAAACCACCTTCTATTATTCAGCCCTCCTTGGGTATCAAATGATCCACCGCCAAACAAAACCCACATTTAGCCTAAAGTTTATGGTAGTCAATGTGCAATTGTCAATCCCTTTGAAAGCCAGGGCAGGCAGTCTCATCACCATATTTCTCTCTTCAGGCCATGAATCCTTTGACCTACAGGGCCCTAGAAAATAACATCTGAAAGTAGGAAGATTTGTTCCACAAGAAGGAACAGCAGTGAAAAAAACCCCCACACAACAGAACAACCAAACCCAGTGATCACAAAAGGCTTGGCTGCTGCAATGCGCCCGGAGTAGGAAGAGTAGCACCAGCTGAACGTTTACCTCGGGATCTTCGTAGACCTCAGGGTCCATGTGCAAAATCTGCGGGTAAAGGGCTATCCAGTCTCCTTTCCTCAAAACGACCTCTTGATTCCCTTCCAGCTTGAGCACAAAATCCTCCTGGCTGATGCGAATGTTCATGGAGGACGAGCACATCCGTAAACTCTCGTTTAAGGCACTCTCTGCGATTAAACAAAAGCGGAGAAGTAGGGGGGGGAAAGCATCAGAGATATGGGAGATGACTGGAATTTATGCACGGCTTACAGCTGCTGAATCTCGACAGGTTTAGTAGGGCAGGCTAAAGGAAAAAAAAACAACCAACAAACCCTGAACCAAACGTAAAGCAGAGACCAGGAGGAGGCAATAAACAACCCCGCGGGGCGGGAGGTGGGGGAGCCACGGCGCTGAACCTCCCGACGTGATTCTCACTGATGGTGCCGAGAAATCCTGTCGGCTGTAGGAAGCCCCGAGTTTGGGGTGGAAAGTCATTATTCAGGCATCGCGCCAAAAACAAGGCAATCAGGAGACATGGATGCTTTATGCATTTACATCTCTTTTGGAGGTTGCGGGCAAATACCAGCAGAAACATCCACAGAGCTGCTTAACTCGCCCTCTGAAAGCTGCTGGATGTCATGGCAGGACTAGACGTTAGAAAAATCACTTTGCTTCTTAATTCTGTAGTCATTCTGCAGGTTTTAAAATGTATTTATTTTCCTTTCAGTGCTCTACGCTGCCAAGCGATAGTGCCTGTTATGGTCAGAGGGAATGGGAGCAATTCATCGTCTGCCTGGTAATTTTAAGAGAGAAAGCCACTTTTAATTGGCCAAGAGAAAACAAACCATGGTCCTTTCAGACGCAGGAAAAGCAAGGTTCCTGTCTCCACCATCACACTCTGGAAGGCTCCAGAAGCTGAATGTCCTTGCTTTCCCAGTGGCCTTCACCTTTTGCTCCTAGCACGACAGATTTTATGGCTAATTTCCGGCAATTTATCCTGGCAGTTTGAGGAGGAATTCCTTTGGGAATAATATGCATAATTTGCATAAATCATTCTGATAGCATGTATATCAGCATGGAGCTCCTGTCTGGGGCTGCATCTCTCACTTTGTAATCAAAACTGACTATTTTTCCACCAGCGTGTACGGGCGCTGTTGTACACGACTCGATTCCTTCTAATCGTCAGTGTGAGAAATAGCCTAAAATAGGGTTTCGTTTGCACGTAATAATCCATTTGCGTCTGCGTTTATATTGTGTGGTATCAAATAAGGCTCTTCTAAGTGTTCACCAAGGCGCTGCAACTGCTGCGCCCAATAGGTTAGGTTATTAGAGATGGTAGCTACCCAGTGTAGATGCCTCGGAAAAAAAAATAATAACAAACGTTCCTTCACTAAAAATTAAATCTAGTGCAGCATGCATAGCAAATAAAGTGGCCCTGGATGCTTTCTTGCAGGAGGTTTTTCCTTAAGCATGCATTTGTCTAAAGAAATGAGGCTGCGGTCAGCTTTGTGTGGCCAGCACCGTGATTCAATGTGACGTACAGTGAGGCTGTGCATATTCTTTTGGACTGCCTTCGTTACTATAATCAGGCAGAGTCAAATCGGCTTGTTGGTGACGAAGCCAGAAAAGAACCCCAGTTCCAGAAGATGGCCTCTACTGCGGATAGCCACAAGGCACCTGACACGATAGATTTCAACTGGCAGTGCTCTGGCAACAAAACTTTCCGCGGTACAAAGAAAGGGTCCAGCCTCCGCTCCCAGACTGCCTCCGACCCGCGGACAATGGAGCTGGTGGCTCCATTGGGAAATGGTGGTGACATGGGTGGCGACAGCAGCAATCAAATGAGGAAGAGGGAAGGAGAGGGGGGGGGCAGGACAACAACAACAAAAAAAAGACAAATAATAATTAAGGCGCCGCTGTGAAATAGCAGGTTTACGTCAAAGCACCCAAGCGATGCGGTCACATCGTATCGGTGGACGTCTTCCCGGAGCACGCGGCAGTCCCTGCCCGCTGCCGGATCCCAAATGACAATCGGGCAGCATATCTTAGGCAGAAGTTAATCACAATAATGGAGCGCAAAGTGTGGCTTAGCGGTCAGATCGTAAATGACAAATCTGTTTTACCTTCCAGTACCAGTTCCGTGTGGAAGGCGAGCTTGGCTCTCGCTCTGAGCGATCATGCCGATAATCATTAGATGACAAAAGTAATGAGTCACATTATGAGCAACAAAGGAGAATGGAGCCGAGATGGCTTTGCGGACTCGCATTAAAAAAAAAAAAAAACTAAAAAAAAAAATAGACAGTCAGCTTTCCACAAACGCCGGAGTTATACGTGGAGAGGAGTGACAACTGCACAATAAAACTGCAGCCTTTCCTTGCAGTTGTCATAGTTCAGCAGACACCAGCCATCGCTGCTGACACACCAGCTGGGGAGCTTGGGAGGCCCTTCCATTCTGCACCGCGAGGTACAGTAAATTATCCAGCACGGGAGAGCAACATCTGTTTCTGTGCTTGTGCCGAACAAACAAGGCAATTTAAAGCATACCAAGGGATAACCAAGCAGCAAATGAACATGACCCTCATTTTTCCACCACCGCCCCCCTCCTCCTTACACACGAGATGCTAAACTTCACTGTGCGAGTGCTACATAAAGAAGCCAGGCTGTTGTTTGATAAGGTGTTGTCAGAGAGATTTTACATATTTTCTAGAGAGAGAGAGAGAGAGAGAGAGAGAGAGGAGGGGAGGGGGGGGAAGAGAGAGAGATATCTCTCATAGTATTGTTATTCTTAGAATCCTCCCACTTCTCTCTCCGTTTCTCTTCTACTAAAGCTAGCGCTCAGCTTCCAATTCATTCTGGATTTTTTTTTTTTAATATATATATATAAACCTGTTTCAATATACTTATAAATATTCAGTCTTTAAACCCTAATTTGCTATACTTAGTTCACATGCCTTCAAGCATTTGTCTTCCAATTTCCACTGAATAAATGCGTACTAATGAGAAATAGAGCAAGCTGCTGAGGCAAAGCTGGGTGACTTGAGCCTGGCCTGCCACCAGCTCGTGATAGGCAGGCAAATTGAGTTAAAATGAAAAGTCTTGTCAGCTGAAATACAACATGGTAGCCAAACAGCAAGCTGTCAATCATCCAGCCAAAACAAGGGACTGCAGGTAATAAAAGGTCATTGCGAATCAGAAGTGCATTTGGCTTCCGCTGGCGAGTTAATTTTAATTAAACGCGATCTCGATCTGTAAATGTTTTATAAAACTTATTGTGCATAATGGGTTGTTAATTTTACACGAATGCGGAGCAGGTAATAGGGCACCATCATTATTAGAGTATATTGTAGGGAAATAGCTATCGAGAATGCAAATATTTTGAGGGGGGGGTGATTTACTCACAGGCACCGCGATGTGCCAAGACAAACGATGATTGGAAACAAGTACATTTGCATCTTACTAAGACCTAAATGGTACTGCCCAGCCCGTTCCAGCAAAATATATTCATTCCTCTCAATCTGAATGCTTTGCGTTTGTGTTATGACCGCGCGCTCTGCGCTAGCTGCTTTTGGGTTCCTACCCTCGCTCACATACGGAACAATTTTTCAAGCTGTGCTCTTTTAGCAGGAAATATCTGGGATTCGGCAGTGTCCCGGGGCAAGAATACTTCAGCATGGAAATGAACAGACTAATATTAAACAAACGAACTGACTGAAGATGCCTGGCGTTAAACACACACTGAGTATATCTCTGCTTTACCCTCTGCGTTTCCATATAACCATAAAAACCGACAGACCATCCTCATGTGCCGTTCCTGTCTCAGAGCTCCGCTGCGAGCCATAACGACTAATAATGGATGTTACTTGGTACGCACATTTAGGTTTTGGGAAAAGTCTTACATAGGCAAAAAAACACCCGCCATCAGAAAAAAATAATCTGGGTCAAAATGAAAGGTTGGACTAGATGATCCTTGAGGTCCCTTCCAACCTGGTATTCTATGATTCCATGATTGATTCTATGAAAATTTGCCAGCTTTGCTGTGGGTTGATTGCTTTGCTTTTTATTTTAATGAAAAAAATTACACACCTGTGTGCCGAATTTAGAAGGAAATCAGGTTGTGTTGTTCCCTAGACCCAAAGAATCTGACCATAGTAACAACGCTGCTTTCTGAGAAAGGCTTTTTAGCAATTCTCCCTCTTTCTTCATAGCATGAGGAATCCAAAAAAAGGCTCTCATCATAGTAGGCCAAAAAGAGGACGGAGAATCAGAGCGCTTAAATCAGGAGAATGAGATGACAAGGCGATGAGCGTACGAGAATCCCACCTGGTCTGCTTTATTCGAGAGCAGGGACCCACATCCTGGTTTCCTACGTGCTGGGTTAGCACGAGGGAAGAGGAAAAGCTCCATCTCGAAGGTTGGGGTCAAGGCAGTGCTGTCCCTCAGCCTTCCAGTGCCGTGGGGTTTTCTGATGTGCGAGCAACGCCAGTTGGGATCTCTGTCCCTCCCACCCATTTATTAACAAAACATCCCTTTCCACTGAAGCATGAACTTTTAATTCTCTTATGGTACAGGTTTTCTTTTCTATATTATTATTTTATGGGACAGTATCCAGCCCTTTATGACTTAAGTGCCAGAAGAATTGAGATCTAGCTTCTGTTCCTATCGCATTATGGTTAATGTGATTAAAATGGAAGAAAAAAGTGTTACAAGAACACTACAAAGCAGGATGTGGCGCTTTCCTCTCAACACATAAACCAAATGTTACCAAGGTACTTCAGGATTTCAAGGAGCAGTGGAGGAATGACACAGTTAATGTTCGAAACTGTAGGTACCATTTTGCACCAGATGGTTTTAGTGAAGCACGTGCGTTTATCTCCCTTATTCCTGCACTTTTGGGGTACCTTTTTTTTTAACTGTCTTTTTTTTCCTTGCCATTCTCATCTCAGTCTCCAAATACAAACCAAATTACCTCTTGAGCTCATTGCTCAGGAATTTCCTTTTCTCTTACTTTTTAGCAGACGCTAGCTCTGATGCGAAGCAATTTTACTTGTGCTCCTTAAAAGCACATTAAATGCTCAGAATGTCATGTTATTCTTTACAAATATCCTTGTCATCCAACATCTCCCCTACTTCCAAAGACTTCTCCTTTGGTTACAGATAAATCTGCACCAAAACAGCCATGGCTGCAGATGAAACCCGACTGACTAGACTCGCACTATGTAAGAGTAACATTAATGCTCTAAAAAAAGAAATTGGATCAAAGTCAATTTTATATTTGTACTATGAGAAGCAAACCACGTTTGAACACAGACTCTTGAGATGCGCCACACTGGGTGGTCCTGGAGAATGGCAACTATTACTTAGATCCAAACCAGGCACAGAGGCTGCGCTGCTCCCACGTGCTCTCTTGAAACAGTTTTGTTCAAGAGTGGTGGAACATCAGTTCAGGCCATGAGCTACCAAGACCTATAGACATGAGCTATCAAAACGTAGAGATGTGAACTCACTTCTATCAAGGGACCGGTTTTGATATTGAAAAAGAAAAGACTAGTGAACCTTTAAGTTTTTGTTCAACTGTTGTCTACCCTACTAACGCTACCTATGGGGACTTTCAGATGCTTCAGGGTTAGGTTCCTACCTGCCACACCCTGTCTTCTCCCTTGGGGTAATTTTAGTCATTATCTTGCTGGTTCAAGCACACTTGCAGATGAAGTGAAACCATCAGCTGATGCTTTCAAGGCCTATCCAGTTTCCAGTGGTCACTGGCATGGCTCTCCCTCTGAACCCCTGATTCAGAATTCAAAGAGATGTATCTCCCTTAGAGCTTGTCTTCATTGCAAGTACTTTTTTTCCTATCCCAATGGCACCATTTCTGCTCTGCAAAACTTCACGTTCTCATCACAGCATCACAGAATCATTTAGGTTGGAAGAGACCTTTAAGACAATGAAGTCCATCTATCGTTTGGAGGCATGGCTCAAATGAAGCCTGCTTTAGAGGTCTTTTTGGTTTGTTAAAGAGAGAGAAACTGCTTGTGAAAAAACAACGCTTGCAGTTTAAATACATTATCTCACTTTAATTTCAGAAAAAGGTCTTTCTTGGCAGTGGCATAGAGAAGTATTTGAAATGCATTAACACTTCGGCAGATGCTCAGAATCAAACAACTTAATAGGCATCAAGTTTGGGTGGGTTTTTTTCCCCCCCCTCAAATAATTGCAAAGCTTCGATTTAGCCTTTTGCATACCTTGCATAGTTAATTACCTAGGCTTTAATGTTTACATGCAACGAGAGTATCTACAGCTATAAACTACATAATTTATAATTGATGTAAATGGGTGTTATTATGTCAATTAGGCAGCTGTGTCCTCCACCTTCTCGGTAAACAGAAATGAGTGATAAACCCAGTTTGCCGGGAGAGCCCCTCTTCCCTTCCTAACAGATAAAAATAAATTACCCAGGTAGACCAGGTTGTCCAATTGTTCTCTGGTGAGGTGGATGTTATCCACGGGCCCTCTCTTTTGACCTGTTGACTGCAGCAAATGGTCAATCTCGTCACGCACCGCTGCGAGAGCTTCTGGGTGCCGCAGAAGATAATACATGGCCCAGAATGTAGCTGGAATCGTGTTTCCCACCGAGGCCCACAGGAAGGCAAAATGATGTGCTGGGAGAAAATAAGTGAAAAGGAAGATTAATAGCGTTTATTACACTGATTAGATTTGCAGTGTGCTAATTAAAAGATGTTAGGACACAGACCCAGCCAAGGATCAGTGAATGCTAATGAGGACCAATAGGCTTCNAAAAAAAAAAAAAAATCAATTATCATAGGGGGTTGTTTCAGAGTAAAACATTTTATCATTAGCCAATTAGAAAGAACATAAAAAAATTTCAAGGTCGCCATTTTGCCTTTTTATTTCAAAGGTCTATAGTAAATTATTTTATCTGAGACAAGCAATCACTCATAAGTTTCCTACCTGCTTTGTCATAATCTCCAAGCAGCTCATATTTCTCAAATATATCTTGTCTGGCTTGGACCACTTTTGACCCTCCCAGCCATTTTGTCATGTTCTGGAGTAAAAAATGATGTATAAGCTCCTTCCGAACCTTCTTGGTAGCTCCTAGCAACTCAATTGGTATGTTTGCAGCTAAATAGGGAAAGCTGGCATCAAACTTGATAAATTTGTCTCTGATTTCACTAATAACTTTGTGGCCATCTGCAGCAGGAACTCTTCCATATAGTGTTACAAAACTGGCTTCAAACATTACAGAGCAGCAGAATTTGTACATTTTTTCTGTTTCCCAATCTGTTGCTTGCGAGCATTTCCATTCAAATATATCCTGGAGATTTTTCATCATGTGGTCAGAGATGATATCCAAAGGCTTGCCTTGTAGATACTGGTAGATTCTGTGCAGGTTTTCCTTAAGATCGGGGAATTTTCCTTTCGACAAGGCTGGGTAGTCGAAAGTTTTGGAAGCCATTTTATCAGCGAATTCATGAAATTCAAGTTGCTTGCTGTTTCGGATGACATAGACATACTGAAACGGGTCCATGATAAAGGTAATGTATCTGCCTGGATAGAAGAAAAGAAAAGAAGACATCGAGACGTGCGCTTTTATAATCTGGTGACACTTTCAGAAGTACTAACTGAAAAAAAGACAGAGTTTTGGGAAAAAAAAAATAAAAGGTGTGCAGAAAATGATGCCCCAAGCAAAGAACTGTGAAGAAATTGCAAAGAAAAACAATAATGATAAAAAAAGATGTAACAAGTTTTATTCAATTCTCTCTGTCAGGATGCTTATTCCACTTGGGTACGCTTTTATGGCTCTTCTAAAACCAGCGCGAAGCCATTTCCATGTAGACTAATCTACTGGTTTTGCCAGGAGTTGGGTGTAATATCTCAAATTGTGAAAGAAATCATTTACTACTTTGGCATAATTAATGAAAATACAACGTGAGGTTGCAGCAGCGTTTGAAAACTGTTGGGTTTTACCAGCAGAAAGGGAGAAACACACACATTTCACCTGTCTGGAGGAACAGGATTGCATCATTTGATGCTTCTTTGAGTTGCTCATGCCAGAAAAAAATCCTGCAATTTCTCCCTAACCTTTAAGTCAACTACCAAAGAAGCGCATTTTGGCGAATTATCATGAATCAAAACACTGACGCTCCCAAAGCTCAAATAAATCTTAACTCTTTGGAGATGATTCCCATGTTAAGTCTTAATTTAGAGTTCCTGATTCTTAATAGAGGGGGGAAAAGGGTATCCATTAAAATGTCCATGTTCTCTCTGAAATATCCTAGACTGGTTTGGGGGAGAAAGGACCTTTCAAGGTCTTCTCATCCAATGCCCCTGCAGGGAGCAGGGACATCTGCAACTAGAGCAGGTTGCTCAGAGCTCCCAACACCCTCCCCTGCAACGGTGCCGGGGATGGGGCAGTGACCACCTTGTGGGGCAACCTGGACCAGGCTCTCACCTATCCCGGCCCTAAACTCAGGAAACCAGCAAAGCCTCCAGCACTTACAGTCTAATTCTGTCCCACAAAACGGACCAATCTTAATGGGAACGCGCCATGCTTAACCGAGGACCAAATTTGGCTCTGTGACAGATGTCCTGAGATGAAGTAGTCACTATCACTAAAAATGTCAACAAGTATCCATGGTTACCATACAGTGATATTTGAATTATCATAGTTATTCCCTATTATGACTTGCATGCACACCCAGGGCTCTGTGGTGAATGTAGGTGCGCTCTGGACTTCTCTGCAATTACCAGTGCCCATAATTTCCCCCACCCTAATTATATCCAGGCAGGAAACAGACAGCATTTGACTCTTTTTTTTTTCTTTTTTTGCCAACAGCATGCAAAGATTTTTTTAAGGTACTTGTAGAGTTTCCTTTACTGTAACATCATCAACCATAGGTATAAATTAATTTTTAAAGAATAAGTACATTGAGAAATCCGCAAAGCAAAGAGATCCTGAATTCCCAGCCCTCTCTTCTGACTGTTCTTCCCTTCCCAGACCATCAAGGCTGGCAGGAATTTTCAGTCTCCACCTCTGCAGGGTCTTTGTTGAGTCCCAGAATTGCTCTCTCTTCCCAGCTCTCACCCACTGCCACGATCTTTCCCAAGGTTTCCACCTTTGGGATCAAAGCCTGGAGAGAATGCCCACTGGAGTAATTTTTAATAAATAGATTGGGAGTGTTATTAACCCTAAAGATGAAAGCTGGCTTCCTAACTTTGCGTTTACAGGGTAAACAATTTAAGTTAAGATTTTTAATTAATATTAATTTAAACCATCTGTCCACCATCTGCTTATTTCTGATGCAAAATATGAGTTTCTTTGTGATCTCTAATCAGACACTTAGCAAACGCAGAGCAATTCTCCTCATTTTTAAGTAAGAAAATTATTTTCAGCGAATGAGTTTTGAGACAAACAAATGATTTTAGCAATAATTTTAAATCTAAACTCACTCAGCACTAGCACATAGATAGGGAGAAAAAAAGAAAAGAAAGTCTCTGAGAAACAGAACATTACAGATCCTGATTTTTATTATTCTCATCAGGTTCCCGGTAGCAAAAAGTAAGTGTGTACCGAAATATAATTCATTTTGTAGAATCGGTTTGGGTTCCAGCCCGCATCCCTGCAAGTCAACTATAAATATACAAACACAGAAAGGAAAATACTTCTTGTTATCGCATTTAGGAAAGGTCTGTGGAGTCAGAAATGCAGAACCCCTCTAGAACAAAGGCAGCTTGCTTACGTACCTCACCCAGAACCTAATTTTAGAGCTTTTCATTAGGAAAAAGACTAAAACCTAGAGCTAATTAAGCACGGTTAGTTAAGTTGTTGCTGTGGGAGTGGGTCTGGGAGCCTTTAGCTATCACAGCCATACAGAGACACACCACGGAGAGACACCAGTTACCCCCATTCTCCTCCACGCAGGAACAGATTGCTAATTACAAAACCATGCCCCAACACCTCCGCTACCCCGAGCACCAAATATCCAAACTGGAACAAACTTTCTCACCTCAAGTTTGGATTTTAAATTTGCTGAGCATCAATATGGTCCTTGGTTTTGCTTTTTAAAATCCTGTCCTTGGCTCTTCCCACTGACTGGCCCTGGTGGTGTCAGAGACCAACAAATGCAAATCTCTCCTCGAGTTTCCAGTTATTACTTGGTATTTTAAAACGCAGTTTTCTTCCCTCCCATGCCTTGCCACTGGCAGCTAATGCCAAGAACTATTTCTTGAAAGTAGCTTTTTCTGAAGCTGAACCAAAATCTTGATGCTCATGATCTTTCACCCGAGCGCTGGTAAAGGCAAATATTAGATCAGCCCAAAGAGGAGGCATATCATGTGCTCCACAAATTGAGAATCCTTAAATATTGAAGGTATTGACATAGAAACCACTGGGGACCAAGTGTTTCCTTGTTAGATTCTAAAAAATCCTTCAACACAAAGAAACCTCCTAAGTAGATATGTCCACACAGAAATGTCACATTCCAAATCCCAATAGTTTCAGTCACTGAGCTATTTTATCCAGTCAAAAGAAGAGATGTATCCTTATTTCTTTAAAAAGCCTCCCAATCTACTTATTTTTCAGATGTGGCTACAGAGAATTCCAACCTCCCCATCCAATAATCCCTCAGCCTGCGTTACACCCATGCCGCAAATAGCCTGGTTATCTCCATTTAGTTTTTACAGCCTCCTAGAAAAAGAAGATTGATGTGGAAAATATGAAAATTGTCAACTTTGGTAAATCCGAGCACAGAAGCCAGTATTTGTATGATAGTTAAGAAATTACTCTAATAATGCATTCTGGAGCTTTTTAATGCTAATGATGAAAGACAAGCATTTCAGATGGCATCTCGTGATGGATGTTGTTTGGGTAATGCTTGCAGCCGGCTTCAGCTTGGTGAGGAGTTAATGTAAATTACCTTGTGCTGAAGAGAGAAAAATGTGGCGTGTTCCTGTAGGTGTATCGGGATTTTAAAAAGGAAAGAATGACTTAGCAGCAAGCCTTCGAAAAGGCAAGTGCGCTCAGTCAAAAATGCTAAGATTATTTTATTAAAAGTTGAGTTAAGTCTTGGAGAGAGTGCTGTTAAGGTTCGGAATCATTCCTAACAACTTGTAAGGAAAAAGAAACAAATTTTAATCCCTAGAAACAAAGACAAACCTGTTTCGAGCTCTTTTAAGTTCCTACCCAGCCTCCTGCCTACACTGCTGGCCCTGAACGAGCAGAGAGGTTGGCATGGGAAGTACCATCATCTCAGTCTCTCTCTCTCTTTCCCCTCCTTACTCTTCTCTTTTCTCTTTTTTTTTTTTTTTTAACACGACCGTTTNNNNCTTTTTTTTTTGTTTTAAGACGATCGCATTTACGTAATCGTCCTCTTATTAGGGAGATTCTGCTGAACTGCTGACAATGATGTACAGTGGTGCTGCGCTGGCATGACGTTTGGGGAAAACGATTCTGCTGCACCACCACACAAAACCAATTAGAGAACTATTTTCTGCGACAGGTCAGGAATTTACATTGTTTCTCATCGAAAGATGTGCTTTTTAATTTCTTTATTAAGATGACATCCATGTCCCTTGCGACTTTTAGGGATGACAATCATTTGCTCATCACATGGGAGAGTACAATCAGCGAAATCGCGTTACCAGTACGGGGCAACGCCAGAAACTCCCAAGCATCGTTCCGCATTTTCCAAATGAACTAGTTTGAGAACCAATAATTAGAACAATATATATTGATAGAATTTTTTGACAGGACCTTTAGACACCCACCAGGGGGGTAAAGTAATGATAGTCCATACAGAGCAAGGCTATGCCGTGTCTGCCGAACATAGAAACATCAGGAGGACATACAGAAATCCCGTACGTCTTCGGAGCAGGGTACGAGAGGAGGAACTAACTCCCTTCGGCTTCTTCCTTGACTTGTGGATGACAAACTGTTTCGCCTGTCTCCACGGTCAGGATTTTTACACTGAAAGAAGAACTTAAAAGTAGTGTCTCCATTATGACAAATCCACAAACCCCAAGATTTCCCTGCGTGAGGCTGAGCCGG
>WEIS01037553.1:0-24524 GCA_013389965.1 Todus mexicanus | reverse complement strand
AAAAAAAAAAAAGCAAAACTGGTATTTAATTTTTGATGGACTTGTCTGTGAAATAAAACTAAACTGCACCACTTGCCGCCCAGTTACTGGTAGGAGAAATCCCAAAGCTCCCCGCTGCCAGCAGTGCCCCAGGTGTGTTGTAATCGGGCTTTTCCCTCCGGTACCGTGCAGGGCTCTGGCCACCCTCCGCCCTCTGGGCACTCGCCTTGCGGGGATCTCGAGTGGGCTCGTGGATTTCTGTTGTTATTTTGTTGTTGTTGTTTTGCAGCCTGCCACACCGCCCTTGCGTTTTGCCTGCAGCCGTGCCCACTCGGGCAGGGGCTGTGCGGCAGGAGGACAGCCCGGGCTGCAGCCCCGGCTGGGCGCGGAGCTGTTTACCCCGAGTCGCCCCGACCCTGGGGGGCGCGGGGGGGGAGGAGGAGCGGTGCCTGCTCGGGGCCCGGGCATCGACCGCTGCCGGGGCAGCCGCTGACCCTCCTGAGTCAACAGTGGTTATTCATCGGCCTTTCTCCGAAATGATGCCGACCGGGGGCGCGGGGAAGGAGCACGGCCCCCGAGGGTGCGGGGAAATGCCCCCGGGACCGGACACCGCTGGGCACCGTTTGGCGTCTTCAGTCACCCCCTCCAGCGCCGCAGTGCGCACCTGCGTCCGCCGGGGTGTCGCGGGGACTTTTTAGTGCCCGGAAAGGATTTTAGGGAGCAACAAACGACTATTTCGACTAGCGAGGGTGGACGGCCCTTGGAGCAGCTGGCGGATCGCATCTGAGCGAGTTAATGCTTCGAGAAACAGCAGCTGAGTTTTCTGAATAATATGCTTTAGTTTTGGTTCATTCTTTTAAAACTGCGTTAGTGAACGAGGCCCGAAAACGTGAAGCAGACCGGGAGGCTCCGTTGCCACCTGTCCGCGGAGGCCGGGAGAGGGGCGAGAGCTCCAGCCGCCCCCTCGGCCCCGTTCCCCCGGTGTGCGCAGGGCGAGGCTTGGTCGCCGTCGGGAGCAGGCGGCCTGCGGGGGGCTCCGCTGGGGACGAAGACGCTTCTCAGCCCTCACACTTCCCCTCGCTCAGTGTCTCTGCCGCAGGTCTCAGCCCGTGTTCCGACGGGGACGAGAAAAGCCGCTGCGAGTCTCCGGGGCTGAGCGGCCGGAGCTGCGGGGGTGCCGGGGCCGCTCGGGCAGGGGCGTCCAGGCACTTTCCCTTCTGTTTTTCCCTGGCTTATCGGTCTGCCCCGACCGAAGTCAGGGAGCAGGAACCTGGCGTTACCTCTGCAGGGCGCCTCTCGTCACGGCTGTGCTTTGCGGGCGTCAGGTCGGGGGTGCGGGGCCTGGGCTGAGCTCTGGGGAACCCCCTCTCCAGGCGGGACGCTGCCGGCAGCCCCGGGCCGGGCCGAGCCGGGAGCCAGCCGCGCTTGCAGACTCGCATGGCACGATGCGCTGGCGGGGGTGAGTGGGGGCTCTGCCCGGGCCACGGCTCGGGTTTGTGTCCCAGCCCGTGTAGCGGGGGCCGGGAGAGCTGAGCCGAGCGTGTTAAACCCCTGCGCTGGCTGGGAGCTTGGCGGCTCCCCGCAGATGCACCGTCTGCAGCCGTCGGGCCGGGGATGTGGATTTCAAGGGTGTCGGGACAGGTGACAACAGCGCTTGTCACCCAGGATCGGCTTGTGGAAATGCCCTTGCTCACCCACCCACCCGGGGAGACGGGGGTGTGTGTGTATCACCGTTTCGCGGCACCCAGGCAAAACACAGCGGCAGGGGCAGGCTGAGGTACCCGTCAGAGATCCCCTCCCGCAACCGTCCCGAACGCCCAAAGCCGTTTCCACGGCGAGGGACACCCGTGTGGGGATGCTCACAGCGGAGCGGGAGAGCGGCTCTCCTTAGGCCGGCTCTTCTCGGCAGGAGAACAGCCAAAGCACTTTACACAGTTCGGTAAAATCTTGGAGCCCCTTCCGTGGCACCCTGCTTTGCCCTGTTTGTTTGCCTGTTGGCTATTTCATGCCGAACTAGCACGTATGACCTTTCCAGCACAACTCCCGTCTTGTTTTCGACTTTATCAGCCGATTCAACTTGAAAATGGTTATCATTTAGCAGAAAAACAAACAGAAAAGCACATTTTTGTAAGCAAAACGTTAATGATTGGAAGAATTGCACCAATTTCAGCGTGACAGTGTGTGATTAATCCTCCGGGTCAGATACTTATATTTTTAGTCATTAGGGTTCTTCGGCCTTTGATATGCGGAACTCTTTCTAGCCTAATAGGGCACGGACCCCGCCGCCTGTGTACTTTGACTCGGCACACACGGCGGCTCCGGAGCGGGCACAGCGCCTGCCCCGCGGGATGCCCGGGGGAGCTGCGGGGGGTGGGAGGGTCCCCAGGGCGGCAGCCAAGGGCACCCGTGGGAGCGAGCAGGAGCCCCCTTGACAGGCCGAGCCCTCCCCTTGGCCGCGACACGCGTGGCCCGATTGCTCTCACCGAGGGAGTCCAGTGTGTGCGGGGCCGGGGGGAGGAGGAAAGTGGTTGCACGATGGTTGCAATCCTGGACACTCTAATCCTTCACACTGAAATGTCCAGAGCCTCTTTTATTGCACAATAATAGGAAATAATAACTTAGGACTCCTAATTGTTTGCTTTCGCTGAAAAGGACTTTCCTTTGGTCGTATTGGATAAATGGAGGGTTTACCGCTCAGTCTGGTGGACAACAATAAATGGTATAAGGCCCCGAAGAAATCTGCTGTTAGATGTCTTCTCAGAGCATGAAAAAACAATCTGAGGAAAAAAAAGAAATCTATGCTTGGGTATTACTTGTCTTTGAGTTACGTATATATATAAAGGTTAGTTTTTAAAGGCATTATTTTAGCATGTGAGAAAGTTTCAGGACAGGCAGTGTTGAAAACCTGGAAAAAGTTTCATCAGCAGGTCAGAATATGCTGATCTGATTCAGATCTACTTTCCATTAACATTTAATAGTGTTTTGGGCTTAGCAAGGGGAGAAAAAAGTCCAGGTCTGTAGGTGACAAAAATTGCTCACCAAAGAGCCTTTGCTGACTGAGGAGTCTCTGTCTTACTTTGAGTCACAGACCTTGCTAGCTGCAGGCCTCACAAGCATATTAGGTTTGTTTTCTTCCTATTTATTCAAAAACAGGAAATCAGTGTGTATTTCTAAAATATTTCAGGTGGTGCAAGCCAAGGCCAAAAAACCCCGTCACAATCATGAAAAAGTCTCATCATGACACCTTAAGTGGCTCCATTCCACAGCTCCATTGTTTGAGAGCTATTGACAAATTGACTACTACACCCAGGGAAACTGCAGCTCCAGACTGAGTTGTTTTGGTCACTTGGAATTATACCACCAAATTATTATTTTGTGGACTTTTTCAGTTGAGTTGGTGACTTGTGAATTTTCTACTGGATGTCAAATACACACCCGTGTCGTAAAGACGTAATCTCTAAAGGTACTAATTGAGACATAGATTTTTTTCCTACCAGACTGATAATCACCCATGTCATTAAACCTTAATAAATAGAGCTAATAGGTTGTGTTGTGGGATTTTTTGTCTGATTGTTTGTTTGTTTTTCTTTCTTTCTTTCTTTTATGAAAAAGGACTGACATAAATGAGCAGAGAGGCTGGGGTCATGCTTGTTCTTCAGTCATGGTAGTTACTTCCTCTTTTTCCTTTGCTTTTTCTTTCTTTTTTCCTTTTTTTTTTTCCTTTTTTTCTTTTTGTTTTCTGAAAGTATTGTTCAAGATATCAAAGATTGTCGAAGGTCAGTTTTGGGAAACAGTTATTCTAACTTGTTCACTCCTCAGTCAGCTTGGTAGGAGCAAAGCAGCGCAAGGACATGTATCAATGGCTAAAGTTTGATTTGCTGACTTTGTAGAAGATGACTATTATTACAGTGGGTATGTGTGCATGTACGTGGGCTAGACATTTTTCCAGTAGCTGTTTAAAGGAGCATATTAGATCAAGGGGTTTGTCTTTGTACATTTCAGTAAATGCGAGTCAAACACAAACCCAATTGCTGTCTTGTGGCCTGTAGGATATGAGTTGGTGTTCATGGTCAGCTAGAAATACTAATTCTAGAGACAGATTGAATTTTTCATTTGTTGGTGCAATTTAGACAAATGATTTGGGTTAAAAGATTGAACGGACGTGGAAAATGAGCTACCATCCCATCAGCCTTAAGTCTCCATTTCCAGGAGACCTAATTCAATCAAGTTTGTTTAAGGACTAAAAATCCCTTCTGGCAAACACATAGACCTCAACACTTTTAACATGATTTTAGCAGGCTGGGCTACAGTCAGCCAGGAGCCCAGATTATGAGCTGCTAAAACTGAGTAGAAGATTATTTTACTAGACTTTTAGTTGGTTTTGCTTTTGAAAAAAGAGGGCCTGACTTCTCTTGTCTAGATGAGGCCTTCCAGGTTTCTCTGCATGTCAATCTGTGCCATTGCTTTGAAGACCTATGTGGAGAAACTTCTTATTGACCATTTTCTACGCTATAATTCTCCTTGGCTGTTGCAGGGGGACTTCCCATGAGCATGGTGTCTTTTTAAGAAATATTCTGTCATTGTCTAGACAGGTATAAAAGTTGTATTTTTAGAATGATTTAGCAAAGACTTTTTAACACCTTTTAGCACTTGACTTGTCCCATCTATGCAAGGTTTCAAAAAGTAATAGTCAAGCCACATTAGCTAAAATCTTTAAAACACAACTTTTATCCTAGTTTAGATGTACTGAGAGTACTTGACCTGGGATACACTCACATGAGAGTACAGCCGTTTTAAAATGAGTCAGGCCTGTCCGCTGCCATGCAATTGTATCTCAATGACTTATTGCAGCTATCAGGATAAAGAAAAGAGGAAGAAGTAAATTTGCTTTATACACATCAGTTCTTCCACTTCCTTCTCTGTGTAATAAGGAACCCTCTTACCCAGCCAAAACTCTAATCTAGCACACAGAGTCAATCAGAGAGCAGCTCAGACCTATTGTAGACCTAATGTATTGAAAGGCCCAGTTTTGCAGAAGGCTGGGCCACTGGCTGAGGTTCCTCTCCAGGGACTTGTCCTCCCCATCATCACCAGACCTCTTTGGTTCTGCCAGGGGAGCCCTTTCCAAACCTGCCTAGAATGCAAATAGCCCAGGTTAGTGTAAGCAGTCTAAAGGATGGTAACACTTTAAAGAAAAGGTCTGTACTAACATGGTTCATTTTGGCTGACGAGCATCAGAACTCTGCTGGTACACTGAAGGGAGTTTCGCTAATTGAGGGAGTTTAGCTGCTTGGTTCTGGACTCCTTGGCTAGTAAAACACTAGATTAAATTTGGCTCTGAGCATGTCAGTGCCAGTTAGATGAGGGCAGGAACCGTGAATGATTTGCTCTGTTGGCTGAAAACAAACACAGACCTGTATAGTTCAGAGTGGGCAGAGCCAAGGAGGAGCTGTGCTGTGAGTAGAAGAGGCTTCAGGGGTTCAGAGGCAAAAAGAGCGGATGGGATAGTGGCTCTGCAACCCCCGTGGCATCCTGGTGCAGGCAGCGGAGAAACCCAGGAATTTCTTCTGAGTTTGTCAAATGACAAAGGCAAATTTCTCAAATTATTGTTTTGGGTAAAGTGCAGAGGACTGCAGGGACCAGCCTAGCTTTCCATTCCAGCAAGATTTTGGAATAACCTAGTGATCAGCAACCCCCAAGGAGACGGACGGGGTCTGCCTTGCTGAACTAAACTTATTTCTCTGGCTTTGTCCCTGGAGGCTGACACAGGCAGTGCTGGCTCAGTCACCAGTATTGCACCCAGTGCAGTATTATCTCCTTGGTGCAATAATACCTCCTTTGCCCCCCAAACTTTGTGAGCATCTTAACCTGAGTGAAGCAGCCTAATTTTACTCAGTGTAGCAGCAGTGATAGTGGCAGCAGCAGAGACGACTGCTCTTGACAGGCTCTGCCACCTGGATCTCACTTCTATGAGCAGTCAGGAGACATAGAATATTTTCCCCAAATCACCCGCACTTTATGGTAACTATTTTTGGGAAGCTGAGAGTAGAACCCAATTAGATCACTAGCTGCTTTTGAAAATCTCGGTCAGAACTGCATGCAGGTAGTGTTTGTATTTTTCACAGTTTCTCTTACTGCGGTACAATAAGACAATGCTGATGTTGCAATAACTGAATAAAAGACACCCATTTTTTGCCAATGCTACTCTCATAATGAATATTGTTCGTGCTCAGCACTGGTTTGCTCCATCAGCTAACTCCCCTCCCAAACCCCTGTGAGTGTCTGGGCAGTCAGGGTGTACTTGCAGGAAGTGCAGATGGTGAATATGACCATATATTAGAAAATATATATGCCTTAATTAAAAAACAAAACAAAACATTGGAAAGTCACTAATTTACCTGTTAACATCTCCACAGGGCACTGCAGGTGTTCTCACTTTACAACCATTGCCTAATATTTTTGCTGTAACAAAATATATGCTACCTGCAGATGGAAACAAGCGTTTTTGATACAGAAGAGAATTTTTCTACAGACATGGCACCAGAACTCATCAGAATGTAACATGGTGGGATATGACTACTCGAATTCAGATTCTTTTGTTACAAGACAGCAGCGGCAGCTCCCGATGCTTCCAGTAATAAATATCTTACACTCTCAGTTGTGGTTGGGGAGGGCATTTTGTATTGATTCATTATCTACCACTTCAAAATGCAATTTGTGTTGTAATATAGCCCTTGGAAGGAGTTTCCTGGCAAAATTAGTTCATGTTCTTGTGCATTTTTTTTCAGAGATGATATTTTCGCCTCATGACCGACATGAGTTGTCAATCACATGATTCATTAACACGACCTGTACTATCTTATTTCCTATATAGATGCTCAATAAATCTAGCACTGCCAACTGAAGTGCACACGATAATATTTTAAAATGTAGAGTACTAAGTTATTTGCTGGTTGTGCCAGAACAAATGTAGGATAAATAATGCCATTAAATAACAAATGAATTAAGGCCCTGTTTTTCCTTAGTTGCTTACGGAATCTGCATTACTACATACTTTCCATTATTTTCAAATTACACCAGACTGATTGAATAAATGCTTTAAAATGGGTCCTGAGCACTGGTTTAGAAGCACAAAGGAAGTGGTTTCTTAGACAACTGCTACCCACATATTGGTTTGATAACAGAGAGGTGGAGGGATGAAGATGATTATGTTGATGTACTGAGCTGTCGATTGTTTAATTGAAGGTAAAATTTTTAGCTTCACTAGTCAATTACCTGCTCTCATTAAGTTCTTAAAAATCACTAAAATACCATTCAGGCTGAAGCAGCTGCACTTTGCTACTATATTGTCTAAAGCATTAGGAAAATCATTTGCTAATGGTGATTTACAAGTGTAAACATGTAATATTTTTAGCATCTGAATAAGCTTTCTCCATGTGAGAGATCTTGAATGATTGCCATGCACCAGGTACGTAAAGACAAAGAAGGACATGAAATGTGTTTTTACATTTGCTTAAATGAACTGTAAATTTCTAAATATTTTAAGGCTTTGTCTAAAAATTCAAACCTTATCAACAGAGTGGAAGAAGGAAAACATTTATTTATTTATTTATTTATTTACATTGAAGCTGTTTAAAATATAACTGTAAGAAATTGTTCAAAGCCTGGAACAAAACAGAAGTTGTTTTAAGGATAAATGTAAACTAAGATGGCATTTGGCATCCCAGTGGTAGAAGAAGCCTCATGATGTAAAGATGCTATGGATGCCAACATGGCAGCACAAGGTGATGGTGCTCTGGAGACTCCAGAGAAGCAAGGATGATTCCTGTGCCTGTGTCCTGTACTTGGCCTTGTTACTTTGGAAACTACTGGTAGAGGGCTTGCATAACACCTCCCAGATTCTGTATGCCACATTGAGTGCAATTCTGACAGAAGCACTGCTAGTATGACATTCTATGTATTTCCAAACATCACATGAATATATTCTTCCAGGGTAACAAATTTTTCATTTTACAGGATGACTGCCCCAGAAAAGATGGTGGTTAGTCAATGGTTATATAGTAATGTGAGAAGCTCGTTCCAAAATCTACGTGGCAAGAGTTCTGTTTCCTTGCGTGTTTTTGTTTATTTTGTTTTTAGACCAGTTCATAGAAATACAGCTGGTTTCCTTGCAGAAGAAAGAGTCTGGGATGAATGTCTTCATTCTTACAAGCAGTATGAGTTCAGTCACAGAAATTTGATGAACTCTTAAAAGGAGCTAGATATGTTTTACTCTCAGTGCAAAGATGTAAGAAGAGGTTATGAATCAAGTTCCAGAATAAGAGATAAAGGAATATATTTTTTTTGTTGTGTTGTTTTGTGGTGGGTTTTTTTGTTTGCTTGTTTGGTTCTTTGGTTTTGTGTTTGTGTTGGGTTTTTTTCCCTTCACAAAGTGGTGATGGTGGATATTAGCAGTTGAGAAATAATTTAGAAAAACTTCTGCCACCCCAGGGCTTCCCAGGTGTTAGGGTTATTCCCAGTGATGGCTGTTTCTGGTTCTGTGACAATCCATATGCCACTTACAGTCTCTTTGGAATTCAAAGATGACTGTCAAAATATGGAGAAGGAACAAAAGCACATAGCACTGAAGAAGAAAGGTACCAGTTTCCCAATGTTAGAGTACATGTCTCCAAACTTCTCAGCAGATATAATTGTTATCTTCCAATAGTTGTCTATTGGAACTTCTAGTTCCCATACATCAGTAGTTCACAGACTACCTATATGCCTGTTACTGAAGTTTTTAGGTACCTGAATTGAAGTGCAAAATGCAAGGCAAATGAAATTGCCAGTGCTGCATTTTGAGGTTCTGGAAATTGGTAACTAAATTCTACACAAGGCATTGATACAAATTATGAGATCAACCTCAAATTCTAGAGCATTCAGGAGGAGTCTTCCTTACTGTTACAGTGGGTGCCAGAAGGTTTTTATATTGTAACTAACAGTGGCATGAAAAAGAAAACAGTTTTCAGTAAGACATTGATTTAGGTCTTTCAGACTGCAGAACTACTTAGGGTCTTTATTATTATTATTTTTATGATGTTTGTTTTGGTGGTTTTTTTCAGACTTGGTATTGCCTTTTTAGTGTGTGGGGAGATGAATGTCTCAGTCCATCACCACACTGTATTGACTGAGGAATTGGGCAGGAGTAGGAGCTGCGTAGGGCTTACTCTGTGACTCACTCATACTGTCAAGACAGACAAGTTTGTTATGAGAGCGTTATTGTGATTAAACTGTCTGTCCAAAATGACATGGAAACCTTTCTCAGTTTTAAACAGCAGAAACTCATTTTTGGAAGGAGTAGAGCAAGTATAACTTGGTTTACCATCACAGTTTCTGAAATGATAGCAAATTCGGCTGTGATTTGTTTACAGGAACAATTAAACCATTTAAAACACTGATTCAAAGGCATTTCTTGGTGATAGCTGCTATCAATAGTGGGTTCACTTCCTCCTTGGTAAGTGGGCCAGGAAAGCCATCCTGGTGGAAATGAGAGCCTGGGAGCCCTCCTCTGAGCAGAGCCCTGTACGATAGGAAGTCCTGCAGAGAGAAACCCTGGGAATAGCCAGCTCAGGAAAGTGCTCAGGGCCAAGTATTTACAGAACTGTTCTGAACTATCATTTTGCTTAAGGTCTTTGTGGTTTTGAGATAAGAAACTGAGGAAACTGAATAAAAGCAACTACCCACCAAAAGAGTGGGTAGTATAGGGATATCACTTCTGCGTACAATCTCCTCCCCCTTACAGACTTGTGCACTGGAGAAGGCTGCCTTGCTGCTGTCGGTAAGCAACTTCGGAGGTGTTTGACTGGCATTAAAGTTCATGCAGCTTCTTAAGTGCCAAATATCTACTAACCTGCCACCTAAAGAGCACATACTGCTATACATTTATGGCTCTACATTTATAAGAATCCTTCACAGAATAAAATGGTGGAGAAGAATCAGGGTGTAATTTTCTTGAATATAAGAACTATTTAATTCTGAAGTCCATATTTTTAAGCTCTCCTTAGTTTTGTGGGGGTTTTTTTTCTGTTGTTGTGTTTTGTTTTTTTTCCCCTTATGTTTATTTTAAGTGATTTTTTACTTTATTTTTAGAATATGAAGATGTATTTCTGCAGTAGCATGATCTGTACTAAATCCCACAAGTTGCACTTAATACTGATTTCTGTTGTAGGCTGAGCTGGGACTGTCAGCCTAAAAAGAACTTTTTCCTACTCAATAAATCAGCACATTTCCTAAAATGAAAGTGGTAGGTGATTACTTATTTAGTGTCATTAATTTCTTTTTCATTTGAGTTGAGGTCAATCTGTCTTACACAACACTGAATTGTATTTAAGCTTCCTAAAATTTTTTCTCTAGAAAAGGAGCAGTTACAGTGCAGTTTATTTTGAAACTACAAGAGTCTGAAATCATAGTGTTTGACAATGAAAGACATTTCTCAAATTTCTGCCTTCTAAGAATCAGATAAAGCATAATGCTGGCAATATAGTGCATAATGAAAGATGGTATTTCAGTGATCTGTGAGGGTTTGTCTCATTCTATTTCTAGACATGAGTAGGTAATTAACTAGCCTATAAATATATATATTTAAAAGCAGAATTTCCTCATGCCCATTAAAATAAGTAATATAAGATACAAAAACACTGAAGTGTTTTATTTTATCTGAGTAATAGTCTTTTCTCTAGTTAGGTACATCTTATTTGCAAGATAATAAACTTTCTGACAAACCTTTTCATATGGCCACTCATAAATAGTCATATCGTTCAATGCTTATATTGCCTAGCCAACATCTACTGTGAATCTATTAATGGTTCTAAATCTATTTATGATACTAAAATTAAATTAGCTATGTGCTCTCTTACAACGTCTGTCTCCAGATCTAGAAGACTGTTTATACAAGCAATCAGGGAAGTTAGCTGTTCGCTGGCAGGGCAAGTGTCTGCAAATAGTCTCTGCAATAACATATTAGCCACTGCAAATGGAGGAATATGAATTAAGCATATAGATTCTGCACTTGTTTCCCTTGTGTCTCCCCCTTTTCCTTGGCATGTTTGCTAATACATTTGTAATGTCAGAAATGGCTCTGAATGTTGAGCATTAATTAGATGTGGGAACTGGAGCATAAAATAACATCTACATTTTATCCTTTTTAATCAAGAGGAAATGCTCTAATGTTGGATTTAGATTTAATGCAAAACTAAATATTTGACTCACTATATATTATGTCAGTAGATTAGCTAGTATTTATCACAGTTTTCAAAACTAGGGTTTTAATGCCTCATTTGACATGATTTTGTCAGTCCCTGGCAGAAAGCTGATAAACCGTCCATTTATGCGATTACAGCTGCCTCTTGTAGCACTGTGCTGCTATGGAGAGGGGTCAGCTGTCATTTCCTTAAACCCTTTGGTTTTGGTCCATTTTATAACAGGTTGATCTTTAAAGTTCATTTGGCTGTAGTACAGTAGATAAGTTTCAGACAATGAATCAGTATTTGATGGTACAAAAATAGTTCAAATTGACTGAGTGGCCAAAAGTTATCTAAATACTGTACTCCTTCTGGACTCCACTGGACTTCCAGCTCTTCCCTTATTTTCAGTTTCTTCTCTGTAGGGATTTTTTTCTTTGCCTGGGCAGTTTTTAATTTTTTATTTATTTTTTTAAAATTATTTTTGGTGTGTGAACAGGCAGCAAGAAAACAGATTTTCCACACAAAATGTCAAAGCTGAAATGGACCAAATTATACGGCCTCTGCTGACTAGATAAGATGATTCCAGAGGATCTTCTAGCTCTAAACCCTCTCCAGGTGTGTGCTATTACGCAGGTGGGGTTGTTGGAATGGGCAGCATCTGGGTTATCCTGCACCCCAGCTCTTAAGACAACATGGATATTCCAGTGCCAAGCACTCTGAGCTCAGAAGATCTCCACTGGTAATGTTATTAGTCCTACTGACTTCTATTGTATTAACTTGCCATTTCCACTAGTAAGAGCTGATATACTCACAGGCCCAACTTTAGATGCATCTGAGATGAAGAAAGCCACCTACACTGTCTGAAATCACGGAAGCCCAGATATGAAGCGGCTCTAACCATTCTTCCAGAACAGGGCAGAGATTCTCAAGTTATACAAATGCTACACTACACTCCTCTTGTAAAGTCCAAATTATATCAAGTCTTGTTGCAAATGCAGCAAAACTACTTATCACTAATTTTAAATTCACCTCCTTTTTTCTTGGCTGTAGAAGTGGATACTGTATCGTTGACACCTTGACAAGGCTGCAGCACTGCTGGGGTAGCTGTGACAGTTGGAGGAGGTAAAAAAGAGTTCTGGATTTCCGCTTCTTCAGTGATACCTTTCATTTCATCAGGCTCTGTTTACAGAATGAGAACTTCACTAGTTTTATCAAAATTGGTAAAGTAGTAATAAAAATGCAAGTGCAATACCAACAAGAAGGGCTACTCTAAAAACAGTGTAATAAGAGTAATAAAATAAGCGCTCTGTCCCTTGCCTGCTCCACCAGGAGAGTAGCTTTGGCAGGACTGGTTGAAGTTCTGCTGGATGATTGGTAAGTGAGCAGCACAACTAACTACTGAAGTAGTAACTGAACTACTGTTCAGTGCAGTAACTCCATTAGAAATATGAGTGTCTGTTTAGGAAATCTGGTGTATTTTTACAGTTTTCTAAATGAAATGAATTGCAGAATTTCAGGTCAAATCTGAACTTTGCCCTGTCTCCAGAAGTGCAAGGACAATCAAGCCACTGGCCTGGAAAGAGCACAACTCATCCTGCCCATTCTCTTTCTTTTGTTTCCCATTGATCTCATTGAAGCTGATATCAGCATCTGCAGGAGTAAAATGAGAATTTACCTTTGGTGACTGGCTTTTGGTAAGGAAAGTATGTGGGAAACCACCTGCTCGTAAAATTGAGAACAATGTTTTTTATTTTACAGGCATAAATGAGTTTTTTCCCAAACAAAGCAATGAAAAATAGCTCCAACACTGACAACTTATATTCTATAGAGATGTCCAAAATCTGAGCATACAATCTCTTCTAAGAATTTCAGTTACCACTTATCTCTCTTATCTCTGTTCCTGGCCAGTCCTGTCCTTGCTGACAATGTCCAGCCATCACCAGCCTGCGAATACAATAATCCTTCACAGCGACCAGTGACAATTTCAGTGACAGGACTTTAATTTCTCCCCCTGCTTTGGGGAAAGCAGAAGACGGGGCAATAAAACAATTTCCCCAGCAGGACCCACTAGAAGGTGGGAGGAGAGTCATACGTATTTGAGCCTATTTGCAGTCCACCCACTCCTTCCTTCCCTGGGCCCTCCCTTCCGTCCTCTGCACTGTCCCCAGGGGCACAGAGGCTCTGCTCTAGCTGGATGTGGTGGCAGCAGTGGGGGTGGCAGAGAGCCCTTCCTCCTTGCAGGGCCTGAGAGGAGGGAAAAAGATGCTGGGGAGGGGGATGGAGAGCAGTCCTGAAGTTCTCCTCTGGCTGGGAAAAGGAGTCATACGTGCACATAAAAGCCAGAAAAAAGAGCTTCCTTCCTACTTATACCAACTTGCGTGGTATGCGTTTGACAAGTCTAGGTACCTGCCTTGTTCCTGTGCCCCAGGTCTACCAGTTGAGGCTACCAGTTCTCTAATATAAACTTATGTTGCTGGGTGGTTATCAAGGCAAAATTGTCTTCATGGTGGATGGAGGTTAGCACATGTGCTAGTGCAGAGATTAACATTTTCGTGGGAACATGCAGAGGCGGCATCAGCCTCTGAGACCACTGGAACAGCACCTCTTGTTTGCTGACCTGGCGTGAAGGCAGCTCTTCTGTGCTCAGCAGTGCCAGTCAGCAGAGCCCTCTGAGCTTGTGGGATCAGCACTTTATTCACATGAAAGACCTGACGCCTTTGATTCAGTACTTCTGTCTTTCCAGGATGATGACACCAAAGCAAAGGTCTCTCTGTGATCTCACTGTCTCAGCAGCTTTCACATGAGAGGTTGGTACACAGACAGTCGCCCCTCTGGCATCTATTTACTCAGTAGAAAGGGAGCAAAGAGGCACAGATTTGCCCAGGGTCGCACAACAGAGGTGTCCCCAACTCTCCATAGTGCCTTGTTTATTGTAGCAGGTTTTAGAGTTCATTTTCAGCCCTGGTTCTTGCTGTTGTGTGATAATTTGAGCTTTCATTAAAAACCCAAAATCGAAAGACTCTGTAAATGCGATAGCGTCGAATGAAAATTAGAAAATGTGCAGCTAAAGGACTGCAAGAATCATAAAGCAAATAACCTATGTGATTTATAGAACAAGCATGTTTTTCTCAATTTTCTGTCTCTTCTGGAGCAGGGAACCTCATAGTTTTAATACTGATAATGGAGGTAGTGAAGGTTGTATTTCAAAGTCCTTTAACTTGCTGAAGATGCTCTTGTTCACATGCACAGTTCTCAGGGTTGCCTTGGCACAGCTTTGATGGGACAATGGTGTGGGTGGAGGCACTCAAAAAATCATAAACCAAGGTCAGGAAGAACCCTCCTAACTCATCAAATTTAATTTTCTATTCTCACAGGCACCATGGTCTCCTTATATAGATCACTGAAGGGGTTAAAATGAACTGCACTAAAATCACACAGCTTCTTTTTTCCACTCCTTTTCTACTCCCTTTCATTTCATTTCCTACACAACCCCTTCTGCTGGTGATGTACTTATTAGCTGATGGGCTACTAAGTGTTGATTGGCCAGTGTATTACTTATGTAACTGCCATTTAGATGCGGCAAGTGCAGTAGCAAAACCCAACCCTTTGCATACTCACCCAATAGAGCAAACCAGAAGATGAAATAACATGACGAAGATGAGATTTTCAAAAGTATTTGGTGTTGACCTAGCTGCATCCACTGAATTTCAGAATAAACCCCCACACTGCCCCAGTGGCGTGCAAAGCCATCCTGGCCTGCTTCTGGGGACGTGACTGTCAGCAATGTCTCATCCATGGGAGAAGACAGCCCAGTCTTCCAGTCAGAAAATCAAAGGAGAAGACATTCTTAGATTAAGGTTTAGATGAAAGTTTTAAACCTAGGTTATGTTTATATTCTCAGGCATACTCAGAAAGAGTAAAGCAGCAGTCATCAGGCTGTTTTACAGATTTCAATTTAAATATCAGATGTTACTAATTCAGACCTAGAATTAGGGTGAAGGACTATGCAAGGTGTGTAGAGTGATGGGAGTTAGGATCTTTATACTTGAAATGTGTCATGTCTGATATAAGATGCCAAAGACATCTCTTAACCTTGCCCAACAGAGGAGAATATGAATAAAATAAGCTTAATTTTAATCACTACACATATATACTAAAATTCTGGGAAAGCAGTGAGCATGCTTTGTTTCCATGCAATGTCAGGCTCAGTTAATCCTGTTCAAATGTGTTGGATAACTGTGTTAAACACTAGCTTGGAAAGGGAAAATGTTCTGGGTTTTAACCCGTTATGTAACATTAGAACTGCTGGTTTTGTACCGATTTAAAATTAGAGAGGTGTAATGGTAGCACTTTGCAATAATGTGTGCAAGCTCACAATCACTACCCTAGAGGATAAAACTGCTAAATATACAGTGTGGGTGAAGTATGAGCATCTAATTACCTCTTCCTGTTCTAATACAGAGAAAGGAAAATCTAAGATTAATAAAGTTACAAACCCCATGATTTCTAGGAAATCATGGTCTGAATTCTGCCTCAGGAAATGACAAGCCTACTACCCACGTACCATGAAGGAAAATAATAAGCACCTGTCGTCTCTTTGTTCTTAATTTACTTCCTCTGGCCCACTTTGCTCCCTTGCCTTTCTTCTGGAGACCTGGGAGGAGCAGTAGTTACGTCCTTCTCGCCTTTTAGCGTTTCTTGTGAAACAAATAGGTAAGTGTATAGAGTTTTAAGAGGCTGTTTCAACTTGGTTTGTTTTTTATTTATTGTGTTGTTCTTACTCTCTTCCTTAATTATCCATCACAGTAGGTAGCTGTTGGAGGATGCTCATATACATGGACTTTTGGTCTGACCCAATAGAACCATTTTATGTTTCCAAGTCATTACTGTGTTATGAGAGCATGAAGTTTAATCACTTGGTGAAACTTAACTGTTTTGTATTTTCTATTATCTTGTGGTAACACATATATTTCTTAGGAGTTTCTTTTCATTTTATGCTTGAGCCAAAATCTGGAGCTTGTCTGGTTTTGGGGGTGGGAAAATAAAAGCCCTGTATCTTCAGCTGCTGACACATTGGCTTCTTCTCAATCTGTTCAAGATTATGAAATAAAAAGAGGAAAGTTGTGTCCACTGCTCTTCATAGTTTGTTTGGGTTTTTTTGTAAAATAATTCACATCAAATTTAGAACAAGTAACATTTCCTGTTATGATACAATTAGCTTAAGAAAAGTTGAGCTAACATGTATCAATTTGTCACTTCTATCTGGAAAAACCCCTGATTTGACTGCTTTTTTTTTTTTTTTTTTTCCAAAGAGTGCATTCCCACATCCTAGTGGTATTCTTTATGGTCATTTAAAAAGTCACTATAATCGTGTAAAACTATGTGTTCTCTAGACAACAAGAACAAAAGCTTCCATACGTGCTAAATATTGTTTCATTCAGGAAGTTATTCTTATGTGTATGTTTCCACAACTGTTATCAGCAGAATTGAAGGGTAGCAGCAATATCCACAAGTTCTCCGATTTCCTTCCCTCACTATCAAAGATTGAAACAACAAAGATGAAAATGTTGAGGGAAATGCCTTGTAACTGTGACATAAATTGCTTTCCAGAAAAGATTTAAGGAAGTTGCCTTTAATATATTGTTTATGGTATGGAGGAGGCACTCCTGCCTGAGAGTTTGGTTGTGTTGGATCTCCTAAGCTGTCCCCAAGTCTGGCCTCAGGATGTCCTTCTGTGGATTTTGTTCTGCTCTTGATCATGAAGTGGAAGCACAAAACTCCTCCATTGTTTCTAGGTTGTTTATTCTGAATATATGCAAGTGCATCTGAAATCAAGCTATAGTAAATATCTGTAAAGATACCTGTTCAATAAATTCTGGGAAGTTACAAGGATAAAATCACATAGGAAACTATTACAGTATTTACTTTATATTTTATTTTATTAAGTTCCATGATCAATAGAGTGCGGATTTTTTATTTATAGGTTTTTATTATTGTTATTCGGACTTCTTTCATGATGTTTGCTAGTGCCTATGTCTGAGGTATATGCATTGGGAAGCTTAAAGAGAGCAGCTGCTAAACTCAGTGGCAGTCATGAGATGTTGGAGCCTAAATTTCCAGCTTCTGTTCCTGTCTGGGGAAAGCCCTCCTAACATACATCACTTCTGATGGAAATCCATGCCTGGTGAATGGTTTTAACATCACTCAGTTCCCTTTTATGACCTTATTTTGTCTAGATGTCATGGGTCAGTTTTGTGGATGTCCTAGTATAGGAACTGAGAGGAAGCACTCGGTGTGGCAGCTGGTGGAGAAAGGCTGCCTAGCATTAAAATCAGACATACAGATGCTTCCTTGATTAGGATCTCTAGTCTGGTGTTCCCCTGGACTATGGGAAGCAGTGAAGAACTGAACTGCCTGCCCAGGCCACAGGTTACTCTTCTCCTTCAAAGAGGTGCTGTCCCATCCTTGTTATTGCTTCTACCCCAGGGCTTCTGCTGAGGCAGAACAAGAACGACCACAGAGATGCGTGTCTGCTGCAAGCTCCTCCAAATGAGCTGAACACAGAGACCCTGAAGCAAGGCTTCATCAGAGCCTGTGGCAGTATCCCTGCCCTCTGTGGCTGCTGTTGTTGTTGTTCTTCTGCGTCGTCCTCATAACCAAAATACCCAACTCTCATGAATCTCTCAACTTCCTGGCTCAATAAAACAGCTGCTCTGTTAATCATTAGAAATATTTCTGAGAAGGAAAAAAGCAAGAAAGTTACCTTTTGCATAGCTTCAGCTAGACAACTGGTGAGCTATTTAAGATATGGTAAGGCAGGCAATAGTGGTCATATTGAGGGAGATCTGCCCACTCATACACACAGCAAAGGATAAATGCCAGGGAAATTAAATTTGTCCCTGGTGTTAGGGGAAGAAGTTGGATTACACATTTTTGGATTTAGGTACTTCAGTTCTTCCCACGTCTTTCTTGTATATGATATTTTTCAAAAATGAGGAGCAGGCATTGTCAAAAGTCTGGAGGAATGAAATCTGGCTTATTTGGAGCTTGATGAAATAAAAGCTTGGACCTTTTTTAAAAATTAAGCATATGTTACAAATAGCTGGATTATCAGATGGGATTTTTTTGAAGGTGAAAACAGAATTTAGTATACTCAAGGTTAAGATTACTTCAAAAAGAAAAAACAACTTATAAACACCATTATTAATACTTAAGACTAGTAAAAATGAATCAGTACACACCAAGTCTTACTTGGACCTAGTTATTTTGTGCTCATGAGCTCTTGCTACCTCTGATGCCACCTCAGAGGCCCATGTTAAATCTTTAGTCTTCATGATTTCAAGGGCAGAGACTTCTTGTTCACTTGTTGTAGTGGAGGCTATAAAACTGCAAGATAAAAATACCAGCTAATTACTACTGCCTTTTGAGCAGGTGAGATCTGAATATCCATTACCCCATGTTGTGTGCCATTATCATTCACATCAATACCAAGTGGTGTAAAAGAAGAAAAGGGTCAGAAACTATCCTAAATTGAGTGTTAATCTGATTTTTTACTACTCTATGCAGTGAAGTAAAGCATTGCTTTCTCTGTAAGGCTTAAAGGAACACCAGAGACTGCAATATATATATATATTTGCATGGCTTTATACATGCTCCAAAGCAATGACAAAGATTTTTCTATCCTTATGTAATGTGTTTTTAAAATGGCATAAAATAAAATACGTCCACCTCCTTCAAATATAGTTGGGTGTTTTTCCATCTGGAAGTGGTATACCTTAACAATGGGCACGTAGAGCTACGCACACTCTTCTTGATTTGTTAGAGGTGACAAAATAGTGGCTCCCTCCTGTATCTCATGACCAGCAAGATCCTGTGCAGGGTGCAGAGCCCCACCATGGAGAGGACAGGGTCAAGATCAGTCAACAGCCTTCACACTCAAGAACCTGTTGTTAAAATCTTCTGGCTTTGTATTCATGTCTAAACCCTGCCTTGTGTCTTTCCTGAGTTGTCTACCCTTGTTTGTTCCCACCAGATTCGGAAGCCACCTCCTCCAACAGAGTGCATCGCCCCGTGGGTGCCGGTCTTGCATGCTCTGCTGTTCTTTGCCTGTGCAGCCAAGCAAGCACTGGTGTGGCTACACAGCTGCTCATTTGCCTAACTCACTAGCAAATGCTCAGGGGGCATTTCTTAATGTTCTGCATGTTGGTCACAATTGATTTGTTAATTAACATAGTGGTGGGAATCAAGGATCAGTAATTTTGTTTTTCTGTCTATCTTCCACTAACTTGCTTTTTGTTTCAGGTAAAGGATTTAAGCTCTGTTCACATCCTCATTCCTGTAAAACAAGAGTGATAATACTCACCAAGGAGCTGTTTGCGAGCTTTGCTGAGCTCTTTAGCATCCTCAGCAGGAGACAGCATAGAAGAATATGGCCAACATACTATTTCAAAACGAGACACATTTAAATCATTACAAAACCCTCCTGCTAGCCCCATGATAGCTCTCAGTCCCCTCCTAATGGTTCCACCATTGCTTTAAGAAGTTGCAGTGAAAAGGGGTTTTCTGGACCTTCTCTCCTCAGTTATTGTTCCCATACACTTCGTGAAAACTCACACTAGTGAAAATTAACCACTTCATTTGTATTTTTTCAGGTTAATTTTCGGCAGAAGTTCCCTGATATAACTGGCCACATAGTTTCATGACTGCTCATGCTCAGAGAAAAGACGTAGTAAGAATACACGTCTGGTTAGGGGCAGAGCTGCCTCTTTCAGTCACAGCACACATTTAGATTAGCTTCAATTTATTGTGGAATCCAAGTTTCAACAAAGCTTCTCCAAGTAATAGTAGGCAATAGTGAGCCCTTTGTGGCACACAGCCTCACAATGTTTCTGTTAATCATGCGTCTTAACCTTTAGCACTGATAAAAATTTGATGTTATGGGTTGACTGAAATTCAGTGACCCACCATGTTCAGGAGACAATGATTTATAGAAATCATACGCTCAGGCTTTTCCTGGCTATCTGGCTAGAGGTATTAGAGAGGAAGCGTATCTAGCTTGTGCTCTGACACAGTCATCTTTGTCTCCCTGCCGGAGCCATGGCCTTCCAGGATAGGAGCAAGCTTGGTATCTCAGCCTTGTGCTCTTCATAAGCTCATTAAAAGCTACAACTCAGCTGAGGTCTTCTGTAATCCCTAGGTGAACTGGAAGATAAATGGGATATAGAAGTTTGTGAAAGCCAGTTAAGGGACTTTTCTGGGATAGTGACAGACTTCACTTAACACCTCAGAGACATAGTGAAGTAAGTTAAACAGGGTATCAAGAATGTCTCACATGATTTTCTCTACTGTTGAAGACCCCACTCCCAGATAACAGGGTAATACAAGCTGAATACTTGAGTCAGCATTGGTGGCTGCTAAAGTAAGAATCCAGTAAAGTGCCCACTACACAGAGCAGTGTTTTGTCATAAAAGATGGAAGAAGAATTAAACTGTCTTTTTGAATTACTGAAGCCATCTTATGCTTTCAGATTTTTTTTTGTTTGCTTAAAAGTCTACATCCAAACAGCAATGGGCATTGCTCATAAAGTAATGCACCATTAGACATATGCAAATGTGGAGAAAAAATTTAAACAAATACTAAGAGGTGTTTGAAAACAAAATTGATGTGATAGGTTTAATAAATAAGTGTCCTATCCAAATACGATGTTAATGAACATTCCCTAGTAAGAGTAAGAGAGAGTGCTGAGGGGTTTACTACTGCAGATCCTGTTCCTGCTAAAACAGTTCCTGGGTAGTGACGGCTGGTTTTCTACAGTGTCCATTAGTTTGTATAAGGAACAGCTAAAGGTATTCAGTTACACTGTTGAGGGGCTAACCCTCTGTGACGGGACTAATGCAGTGCTTGAACAAGAATTGATTTACTTCAGGTTGTCTTCAGGTTTCAGAAATAGAAATAAAAAGTACTAGAAGATTACTCTTACAACAACAGCCGGTAGCTTTTCAGTGAAGTTTAAAGAAATTTACACTCGACTGATCAATGTCCAGAGAACCCCAGAACTTTTCAAGTAGGCATTAAAAGCAAACCCTGGTGCTACTTTTGGCTTTGAGTAAGTCTGTAGTAACATCAAAGTCATTGTTTAGAAAGTGTAGACAAATACATCAGTTCTGGAGTATACTTTTCCACTTTGCTGAATAGTTCTCTAAAACCACTGAAACTTCATGCTGCCAGATGCTAGTTTACATCAAGGAAAAAGTTAGAAAATTATCTTTTACTTTTTAGTTATTAGAAGATCCTGCCACATCTCCTGAAGTATGTGAATCTTACTCAGACGTATTTTTATAATATTTTGTTCCCTGTTCTGTACATATCTGATGGGAAGAAAGTACACCCAACTCAAAGGTGAACTTAAAATGATATTTGGAAAAGTGTAAGATGTTCTTGTTTCTTTGGTATGACATAATGAAGTTAGGTTTTAGTCCTATAAGAAAATACTGGAGAGACAGGTTGGATCACGGTCGTTCGCATTATTCTTTTACTTTCCTGATGGTTTACTTTCTTGATTAGGAATTAGAGTGACTTCTCTGGGGGCTTCTGACAGAAAGTGCTCTGATAGAATAACACACTGAACCCTGTAGACTGGATGTTTTTTTTTCACTGGTAAAAGTATGTGGAGAGATGAATCACTAGAGTAGCTGATGATTATTTCTTTTTTTAAAGAACTTGCACACAGGGCACAGGTTTTCTGGCTTTTTCAAAGCAGGTCATTCAGCTGTAAAGATTTGGGGTTTCTGTTTAATTAGCTGTTTAGAATTGTATGCTTTGCATAATCACTATTTGACGACACTCTGAAAAAAGGAAGTTCAGTCTATTTGTTACTCAACTAAAACAATCTAAAAGGCGAATCATACTTTCCGATTTCTCTTTGTTGCACTGAAGTTTTGAGGTAACTGATTCTTCCAGGGAAAGACACCGTGGCTTCTGCCTGATCAGTTGTTATTGTTACAGTCTTGTGCGCAATCTTATCTTGCAAATAGAATTTCCCATAGGTGGAAGTCAATATACTCCAAGATACTGGGATGTGAACAGTTTATTTGACTTGGGAGTGGTGGAAACATTAAGCTGCTCTGCAGTGTTACATATAAAACGTCAAAAGGCAAACAGATACATGAGTATGTATATAATTTTTTTTTTATATCCAGGATTTTCCCATTATGTGTATACATACGTATACACACACATAGAAGTGTATGTGTATTTCTGTACATAAAAACTTCACAATGTTTTGTACTGGTTACTTTTCACACTGTAGTAGGATCTGAGCACACTTGTTGAAGTCTTTTGTAACCGATAGCATAGCTAGCTTTATATTATTAGCATTTCTCCTGTGTTCCCAGAAGCTCTGAAATGTGCAATTAGCAGGCCAGATCTTGCAGTCCGTTCTGAAATCCTTTGTCAGATTTTAATTGAAAGAAGAGCCTTCATAACTATAAATGCTGAACAAAATGAGTTGAAGTATGAGATGGGCATTTCTAAGAGGTGTCCTAAGCAGAGCCTTTCTCCTGTCATCCTCTCACTCAGAGACCCTCTCCGTGCTCTTCTCTCCTCCCCATCTCTCTTTGTCCTTTCATTTCCAGTCTCATTCAGTGCTTCCTGCTCTGTCCTCACCTCCTCTGAGATGGGCAGCAGTAGCAGGAATTTGGCTTGGCTGCCCTCTGCTTTGCTCTTGGTAGGGTTTAGGGTACTGGCACTTACTGAAGATATGGACTGAGGGGGGACATAGGGAGTGGTAGTGGGTTGCAAACACTTCAGGCAGGTGGTCAAAAAGTTTGCAGCAGTATTCCTGTTTTGACTGTTGCCTATAGATATTGATGAAAAGCTGCTTTCATGACAAAGGCAGGAAGCTTTTAACATGAAAATGGTCAAACTGTTGTCACAATTCAAAGCAAATATGAGGCCTGGATAGAAACACAATATAAACATTCCCAGGAGAGCTTCTTGAGACTTGTTATGCAGAGCAAAGTTGGCACAGTGTTCCTTTTGCAACACTAAAAATCAGATGTTGGGGGTTTTTTGTTTGTAATTTTTACAATATTTAAGTGAGATTCTATTTGTTTCAAGAATCGGTTGCTGACGCACAAGACTTCTCTGTCCACTGATTCACATCAAATGAGCACTCTTTCTGTAGTCACAAGTGTCTGCTCTGCAGACCTGTTTTTGCAATTGAAAAAAATCAGTAATTCATTTGTAGCCAAGATAAAGAGCTCAAGCCCATTATGAGATTACCACCACTGTGAAGAGGAGGAGACTGAGAGTGTTTGCTACTTATAGTTTGGTCTACTACCTATTTTTGTTTTTTCTGAGGTGCCTGTCATCAGGCTATCTAAGTAACAATAAACTAATCACTCAAGTGTTATACTAAACATTGCTTTCAAGATTACTTTGTATAATGAAAATGAAACTTGTTTTGATGATGATAAAAGTTCGTTCAATAATTTCTACCATAATTCCCAAGTGAACAAGCAGCCCCTGAGTTCATGAAAAGTAATTTCATTAATTGTTATTCAATGGCATCTTGCACCTGAAAAATACAAATCACTGTCTAACTGATTGCATTAATTTATCTGCAAGAGGAATTCCTCTAGGGGAGGGAATGTACAAGAGCTCAGAATAAAATTAGCAAATGTATTAGAAGAAGCAGAAAGCAATCAAACTTGAATTAGATTACAAATGAGCAAGTTTCCATGCTTACAATATATTGCAGAAACAGTAGGCCAAAATTGACAAGCATTTGTGTCTTTTCTAATTTATTTAAAACCTTTTTATCTGTTGCTGCCACCATGCTAGTTACTATCTCTTAAATCATAAGAAGCCTATAGTCTTCCATAGCATTTGATTCTTCACCCATGTGTATGACTAAGAGAGTGTCAGAAAAATAATCATCAGATCCTGCTACGGTGAATCTATTGAGTGTGTGAAGGACCACAATTTTAGGCCTGGTATTTTCTGCAGCCTGTTACTCTGACTGCAGGAAACACTGACCTGTGTTTTAATTTACAATTTCCTTGGAGTCAAATCTGATTCTCCTCCTCTCCCTCCTGCCGACACACAGATTAGTGCTGTGGCTGCTCCCGTGTTGGTGTGCCTGTGCTCTAACCCAGCCTTCTGAAATGATTCAGTTGGAAAGGCTGCTGAAAAGGTGATTTATTTTTGTTTTTAATAAATTGATATTTCACAGACTGAGAGTGTGTTGTAGCTCTGGCTTGGTTTGGTTTGCCTGAGCTCAGGACAGTTGCACTAATGGCATCTTCAACGCGGCTCTGATCG
>WEIS01037552.1:0-16630 GCA_013389965.1 Todus mexicanus | reverse complement strand
AAAAAAGACATGATAATGCAGAGAAAATTACAGCAGTTGTCTTACCGGGAAACCACTGGTCTATCAAAGAGTTGACATGATCCGTGATGAATGCCATGGCTGAGAAGTCTCTCACTTCTGACTGGCAAATGATTTTAATTCCCCCGCTTTTTTTCTTTTTCCAGTTCACATCAGAAGACTCGACACTGTAAGAAAGCCAAAAGACAGCCGCATGAAGCTTCTGTGAAGGATGTGTCAACAAACTTCCTATCTCACAGGAAACCTGAGTCACACAATAACACGTAGTTCGTAAGTAATGAAAATAAAAAGCAATCTAGCTTGGAGGATGATTTGCGATTCAGTCTGTTCTGCAAACAACCTTCAAGCAGAGAATTCTTGCACAGAAACGCCGGTTGCTCACAATGGGTAAATGCTACAGAAGGTCAGGCTCAGAGAAAACTCTGGCCTAACTGATTTGTAACGTCTGGGTCCCAGTCTCTATTTGGTTGCAGACTGAGCTAAGGAAAGTCACTGTGCCCTTCTGGTCTCCAACCACCCAACAGCACCAGTGATTCCTCCCTATCTCGCCAGGAACTTGAAGAGCAAACACATCTGTAGATACTACAAAGATGAAAGTCTTAAGTGGCTGCCTGCTCTTTGCACTTGTGGAAGTACATAGACAGCAGGGTTTCTTCAGGCTTGCAGCCAGCAAACCCTCTGCCTTGGCCAGTTTAGACCAGTTGTCCCTTTGTATGGAGTCTGAGAGCAGAGAAGCACCTCCATTGATCAGGATTACTGCCACAGAGTGGTGATGGTTTAAGATTCAGGAGAAAACTCATTGACGTAAGGAAATCTTTGCATGTGAAAACGCGCGATTTTACGCTGGCAAGGAGTTCGGCTCTGAACCTCGCTTTCTGTCTTCAGGACTGTCTGAACTTGTGTGTGCGATAACACATAAGGTTGACATATTCAGAGCTGCCAAATAATCTCATCACTTTTGTCACCAGTTGTTACCAGAAGAGTTATGCCTACTAGAAAAGCCTCCTCTTCTATTGATGAGTGAGCATATAGCATGAGTCAGGCCCATTCATCTCCATTCAGATGCTGGGTTTCATACACTCTGTTAGTCCCCTGTCACGCATGCTGCATTATGAACACAAATTACCTAAGATAGCCTCCATCAAAGGTAACGAACAGACCTTCCTGCCAGTAAACAGTGTGAGTCCTTTTGACTCGGAACGTGCTGCAGCGGTTCCTTTGGGTGCCTGTGAAGCTGTAGATGGTCACCTTTTTGCTCCTCGTCTTGGTGTTCTTCTTGTTTTCAAAAAGCTGAAACAAGCAGAAAAGCAGGAAAATCATTAAAGTATTGAAGTTTCTCTTAAGGATGTTGTTTTAATCAAGTAATAACGTGACTTCTTTTTATGGTCTTCGCAGGTACTATCATAACTTTTCTATTAAAGACCGACTTGTGCTCATATAAAATTCTGTGATAGAATGAAAACACACAGAGTAAAAGTTGGTTTTGCGGCAATGGAAATATTTTTCGTGCCACTCAAAAAAGGAACAACTTCATATCCGTGAACCAAGCTAATTCTGTAACTGTGACATTTGTTATATGAATTCGGCATTTGCAGAAGTCTTACAAACTTAAAGAAGAGCTAAATGTTCAAGTGAGCGATTTAAGTCTGTCCTCAATGTAGAGTTAACTTTTCCACCTGCTTCAGTGGGAGGAAGATGGCTTTTCTCCAAGACTCTTCAAACCAGCGCTTAGAGCAAGATGTATTTTTGGTTTAAACCTAAAGAATCTGCAGAACTCCCCTGTGCTCGCTGCTCTAACACTTATTTGTCTGCAGAAGAGTCCGAGGCCTGGGATCCTTCAGCGAGGACTGGATGAGATCCCTAGAAAGGTACTCCAGGGTTATGCAGGGCCCATGAGGACGCAAGCAAAGGGTTGCCAAGACAGCCCGTTAAAACAGGTAAAGTTATTAGACTGTTTGAGAAGCCTGGAACACAGAGGACCTTCCAAAACCAGGTATCATGTTTTCCATGTTCTGTACATCAATGACAGAACACAGTTTAAATGGAGAGCTATTAAGAAGCTATCACAGGAGCACTAAAGATACTTTGCAGGTATTTATTACGGTTTCTGGCAGAGCTGTGCTTTTAGATACAAGCTACTGCAAATATGTATCTGTAACAACATCAAAATTCACTTAGCTCTCAGAACCTTACAACCACTCCTTTAATGCTATGCACACCACTTGCACTAATAGGGTGCGCCTGCTTGCGCTCATTATCCCATTAAGGCAATAGTCCTGTAATTTTCTTCTCATTTCAACCCAAACAGATTCAGATAGCTGACTCTGGTGGAGCTCTTCCAGATCTTCACTGGCAAATGATGCAAACAGAGTCTGGCCCAGTGGAACAGTCACGGACAAGAGCTGCAGGCAGAACTCCAATTACTTGTAATTGGAAGATGCTGGAGGTACTGAGACCTTCCAGGGGACCACGTTATAAAGAGGCTGTGAAGAACACAGGCTTTCTTCCATAGCACCAATTTGCTGTTCTAAATGACACCTACTGTGAAAACAGAATTAGATTTTGATTGCAGAGTCTCATCTTTCCCTATTTACTCAAATAATGTTGGACCACGTGACCAAAGCAAAGGATGCGAAGAGACACCCACTTACACTTCTCTTGAATGACAACTTTAGCTGTCTTCTTTTGCTTCCAGAGATACAGCAACCTACCTGGAGGTCCATCTCTGCCAGGCTAATTAACATTCGGGCTATGAACCTTTGCCAAAAGCCAACTGGGACGAAGCTCATCTTGAAGACCCTTTGGACCGTGTTCGTGGTCTGGTGGCAGAGTCCGTGGATATCTAACGCTGGCTTGGTAGGAAGCAGATGAGGGAGGAGGTAGCTGAAATACATCAAATTCAACAGCTCAAATTTTAGCTACAGCTTGTAACAGTGAGTACATTGTTACTGGATAATAGGGCGATACAGTCTCCAAAGAGATTTTTAATGGCACAGCCTACTGCATATAAAAAAGCTTCTAGACTAAATGGGCGCCGCAGCGATACACGGCAAAATTCATTTACACTATGGAAGCAAGCAGAGGCAAAACAGACATTACATAATTCAGCCTGGGCTATTGGACAGGGCTAAACTTGATATAATGAGCAGGACATTTGCGTAATCACAAATTAAATGCACTAAAATGTAAGAGTCATTAGAACAGCTGGGAAGTCAGGACTCATTTTTGGTATCTTTACTATTCTGCCCTGGTAGTAAGCAGAGAGTTACAAGCTGTGCTCCTGCATGGAACAGAAGATAAATGCAAAAACAACCTAGAGCAGCTCAGCTTCAGTTAGCCCAGAAGGTGGGGAGAGGAGACGTCGTGGGAGGTGGCAATGAGGCAGTTACAGGCTGCAGAGACTGGCCTGCTCTGGCTCTCATCCCAGTCCCAGAATGAGAGAATCTTATGGGTCAGCATGACAGGGTTTCCTGCTGCATGATTCCGCAGCTGACAGGCTCCCTACCACGGCCCTGACAAACTCCTCAGGGCAAGAGCTTCCTTTGCCAGACCAATGCCAGCAGAGATAACACTTGTCTTGCTCAGTCTCCTCCTGCAAACAGGTTATTAGGTTCTTCGCCCAGGTGTGAAGTTGTTACTCAGAAGTTACAGAGCTACACTACTGTAAAGGACCACAAAGTCCTCAAATTTTTTGCAGATATCTCAGTAAGCACAGAATATTCATTTGTCCCAATCTTTACTATCTGGGAAGCTAAAACCTTTTGGAAGACTACAACTGTTTTGAAAACGATGAGCGTATGGCTTTCAATACGTGCCAATAAATCTCTCGACAGCGATACTCTTCTGGAACAAATAGATTCCAAGTTGCCCATAGGATCAAAGATCTTATTTCCTTAGAAGCAGAAACACTGCTGTTTTATCAGTGTTGAGCCTGAGAAAATGTGGCGGCATCTGGGGCTCATCATTGACGGGCATAACGACAGCAATGAGGCAAATGGCCAAGGGACCTGACCAAAATAACAGCAGCAGGGACTAGACACACAACTAGAACTAATGCCGGGTCCAAATCCGATGCTCTAAGCCTATCACGTTTTCTTTCTAGCAGCTGCAGGATTCTGCAAAACCTGAGATATCAGCTCTGAAAGACCAGCCACCACTAGACAACAGCTCTCTCCATGTGTCACAGACTATAATATCCGATGACATTTTACAGGATCGAATTATGTGCTGCGTGAAACATCTTTGGCACGTAAAATTGATAAAAATTCTTCCCTTATAAATGACGACAAGAATGGTCATACTTTAAACCCTGTTTTAACAAGCAGAACAAAGCTAAATTACATGCTCCTTAAGCAGAAAGGTGGGGTGTATCAAACTGAAAGTTCCTGCTCTATAAAGGTAGCGGATGCATTGTATGACAGCCAGCAATTTTTCCTCAGCACATCTAAGAAAGGGTCTAGGAGTATTAAAAAAAAAGCCAGCGAGGCCCTTCTGGACCACAACTATATAGTGGATTATAATACAGATGGTGATTCGACGCTCTTGAACAACAGCCAATGCAAATTTTGAAAATATGTGAAACATGCCCCCATCCACCCTTTCAGAACAGAAACTGGCAGCTGCTTTCTCTACTGACTGCACAGAAACTCTATCTGGCAATTCTGACAATAATTGCATAAGCGCAGGAACAAATAACTGCTCTGTGCCTGGCTAGTACATTAAATTAATCCAACCTGCTATAGCTACAGTCCATCAGTGGGAAGAATATTCTGCTAATGTGGCTTGGATCGCTCTAAAAAAGATTGGCCGGGCCATGAAAAAGCAGTTTCCTTGTTCCCGAGGCACAGACAATGTAATTGCCTTAGAGAAAAAAATGGCAGATAGCGACAAGGAGTCCAAAAGGCATTTTGGACTCTGTCGAAACATTGCTGCTTTATCTGTGTTAAGCCTGAGAAAATTTGTTGGCATCCGGGACTGGATAAGTGACAGGCATAATGACAGCGCAGAGAATGCTGCACTTGTGCTGGCATTCAGAGCTCCCGAGAGGCTCAGGGCGATGCAGCCGCGCTGTCCTGGAAGGGCAAGGAAGTGAAATGCAAATGCCACATCAGAAGTGCAATCCAACTAGGGTTTCACCGTTAAGGCAACAACGGGCTGTCGCCAAGCAGATGGGAGAGAGAAAAATAGCAGGGAAGTCTGCCCGGTAGAAAAGGGATCGGGGGGCAGAGGGGAGGAAGACTCATTAGCATGTAAAGAGAGTGAGGTTTCCTAGAGCGTTTCTAGGAAAACTATTGATCAACACCTACTGAGGCTGAAAACGGAGAAAATCACATTGCTCCTGAAGCTACGCTCCCCTGATTCCACTAGAAATAGAATCCTGCCACTTTCAGGGCTGGTGTAATTTATTAAATACCCGAAGTTTTCTGCCATACTCTAGAGTGAGGATCTTTCACTAGGAACAGATGAGCCCAACCCATCTATATTTCAGGCCCGGCAGCCACAAGCCTCACATCCTCTCTGAGCTGCAGCTGCGCCAGCTGAACGCTTGCAGCTTCCACCTGCTCCTCACCACATCGCTGGCGGTGTCACCGCCCCTCGGTGCTGGTGGCCGACCCTGTCACCAGCCTCAATGCACCAAGTGGACAAAGATCCGCTTTGGAAAGTTTTCAAACAAGCTTGTTTGGACCAGAGGATGCTCACGCCAGGAAACGCAGCCCAAATGGATGGGTGCCTTCCATTATGCTGGTTAACGCGCTCAAATGTTTTCTCACAGCAAGATCCTTGTCAAGACAACCGCTTGTAATGGCAAATGCTGCTAATATCCGCTGGTTAAATGGCCATTTTTCTTCAGCCTGGTGCAGCCTCCCTAATTATCAACGTACCTGTTATTGGCCACAGGCAGTGCAATTTCAAACTTGGCCAAGAACTGGAAGTACTGCTCTTCAGTTTGCTCAGTGAAGCCCGTCCCCACCAGCAGCATCCTGAGATCCTCTGCTCTGATGACTCCATTCTTAGCTACAGACTTGGAGCTCTTGATGTTGAAAATCCTCTGTAGACACTCCGAGAGCCAGACAGGGTCAAGGAAGTAGAGGTTTCTCAGGCCGTGGCTTGTGTCTGGGAAGTGCAGCAGTGTACCCGTTTCTATGAGAAAATTAATGGCTGCAAAAAAATAAAGAATCGTAGATTAGCAACAGACCAGCACGAAGAAACCACAGCGCAGATGAGTAAGATTATGAGGTAGTCTCTGCAGCTTTATGCATACCAGATACAGCCAGCATGTACAAGCCAAGACAGTAATATTTATCTGAGGGGTGCTGCTATCTGGCACTCCACTTGTAAAACCCACGTCTCACCGCTTTACAGTCAGTATTTCTGTCCCCATCACCCTTTACCCTCCTCCTGCCATCCTCACAGGGAAGGGCTCTCCCTGGTTCCTGCAGAGCAAGGGCTCCATAAAGAGCACAGGACTGGGGCCCTACAGAGAAGGCAGCCTTGAAGCCATGGTAACTCTCATTCTTCATACAGCAGAGAGAAAATCTGACAAAGCTTGTTTAAAAAACCCTAGACTGAGACCATCCTAGAAACTTCCCAGCCCTCTATCGAAAGCCCCGTTAGTAATTTTATACCTCACCCATTTTCAAAGTGACCTCCACACTGGTGCAGAATACTCTAAAACTGTTTGTTCGCACAGCAATATCTAGTGGGCTTATTTCCTCCTCAGTTTTTACTATTCATGGACTATTTCAAGCGGTCACACATACTGATTTCCAAGTAACTACTGGTCCGCTCTGACCTACCAGTTTGCAAGTCCTCGTAGTCTTTGATATCGTTTCCAGGAGTCTGCTCAATCATCAGTTCTATCTGTCTGTCTGTTAAATACTGAACATCATCATTCTGACTTCTTCTATGCTGTTCTGCAAGGACAGCTTCTTGAAGACTCAGGTAACTTCTGGGTATCTGCAAGCCACAAGAGAAAACCAGCAGGACTGATATCAGACAGCAATCACTGCTGGAGGTGAACTGGCTAAGTCATCTCCCCTTTCCAGGGATCTTACAGTACTGTATTTTCCCAGAGTCATCTTATAAACTTCATGCTTTCTGCATCAACAATAACTCCTCAAGTTCACCTCCCATTCCAAAACCAATCCCACCCAAAAGCCCCCGCTTTGGCAGGGATCACCAATATGAACACAGTCCTCACCAGTCTGCCAGCAAGTTTCTGTGAGCAAATGGAGCTGCCGATGTCCTTCATGTTGCAAGTGACATGAAAAATCAGCTGCCGGAGTCCCTCGAGGCCTTCCAGAGTCTTACAGGAGAGCTCACTGCAAAAGTCATGCAAGGGTGAAGATTATCAGACCTTATCAGCACACTGGCTTCCTTTCCAGGCTCACTTTCTCTTATCAGGGACTTGAAATTTCCTGTGGCAGATGAATGGGAGGAAGACTGTCAGTGAGCACTTTGAGCTTTGGAGAAAAAATACGAAGAAGCCTGGAAAAGATCTGCTAAGGCCAAGCTCTGCTCTGCCTGCTTCATTCATTGTGCGCCGCTCTTCTGGCCCCTCTGCACCGTGACCTCTGGGGGCTTCCCTGGCACACCAAGCAAAGTCATCACCCTTTTTCCCTTCAGTGGGATGTAGACATCCTGGAAGGGGTTGCAGGAAGGAGGAAAACACTGTTCCCCAGCAGTCACTGGAGACGAGTCCAGCTCTCCCTACCTCAGATCAAAGAGGCACGATGATGACTACCAGACACCTTTCCCCACCCTCACTCTGGCCTTTGCTCAGCCGGATACTGGGAATTGATGCTTAGATCCTACAAGCTGGACTTCATCATCTCTTTAACAACTAAAAACCTGCTCTCTCCAGCTCCTACTATATTTGGCCTTTTTGTGGGCCGGATAAGAACAGTTGTCTTCCACTTTCCCCAACAAAGAGTCTTTCTAACTGATCCTACACATGTTCCTGTGGCAGCCAGAAGCTCCTTGTCTAAAGCAATATGCTTTATCATAGAATTACAGACTGGTTTGGGTTGGCAGGGGTGTTTAAAAGTCATCTAATCCACCCCACTGCAGTGAGTAGGGACATCTACGACAAGAGCAGGTTGCTCAGAGCCATGTCCAACCTCACCTGGAAGGTTTCCAGGGATGGGGCATCAACCATCTCTCTGGGCAATCTGGTCCAGTGTCTCACCATCCTCATCCCAAGAAAATTCTTCCTTCTCTCTAGTCTAAATCTCCCTCTTTTAGCTTAAAACTGTCACCCCATGTCCTGTCGCAACAGGCCCTCTTAAACTTCAGCCATCACTGACACCGGGAAGCGTGAACTCACTAGGATGCTGGAGGACCAGCACTGACAAAAGCACTCCAAGCTCCCCTACACAAGGCTTCCACAACACACACTCCTCACACTCCTCTGGTGAAGAAGGGGAATGTGTGGCAGGCTGAAAGAAAATCACCTTTAAGAAGAATGACAGAGATCATGTTAGGATGCTCTGTGGTGATGGGAAAAGAGGTTTGAGGAGCCCGAATCCCAAAGCTTTCTCTTCCTCACTGTGCGTCTGTGCCCTGCACTGGGCCCCTGGAACTCCTCCAAACGGGAAGGTGCCAGCTGGGATGCCCAACACAGCGCTTGTGCCTGCACAACACACCGTGGGAGGTCTCCTGATGACTTTACCAGGCAGCAGATGCAAAGCGCTGGGGACACTGCAGTGCCCTTCTTTACTCACCAGCTGCCACCTGCTCTTGCTCCAGGCACTGGTGATTTCCCACTGTTTGGTGCCAGCCCGCTGCATCCACGCTCCCCCCGTGCTGGGCACTCCCTTGGCTGACAGATCTGCTTCTTCCCAGATGGAGAAGCCTCTTCTCTCCCCAAGGGCATTCTCTGTCAGGATCAGCGTCAGACCGCATGGCCTGACTGACACCGACCTTCCAGGCGGTGCCACCCCTCCCTGATCACACCCGGAGAACTCAGATGGCGCAGGTTTGGACTGCCAGGGGCTCAGGGGGCTGACCCGCTCCTCGCCCTGCCAACCCTGCCCCATGAGCTGCATTCTCATGTCAGGTAGCAAGAGGTTCCCACACAGCTTCTCCTTAACATACCCTGCTGCACCCACCCTGTAACAGTCACGCTCTCCAGCTCTGCAGTGTTAATTACTCAATCTGTGCCTTCTCTCCTTGTGACTAATAAACTGCATCACCATTTACTGGCGAGAAATCTGAGTGGAGCAGGAGCACTAAACCAGGCTGGTCAAGGACATAACTTCGGAGCTTCCAGCTCTCAGACCTCTGAGCAACACTGAACTTCTCTCTGATTATACCACATTATCTCCATCAAAAATAGAACGAAATGCAACGCTGACAAGCCTTTAAATCGGTTCCGTTGCCAAGGAGATCAAGTATCACAAAATTGGTTAAACTGACATAAAATAGAGTGACTGAGCTTCATAAAAGGCACAAGTACTTACTGCAGGTGCTTGAAGGTGATGTCTGGGAAGCCGGTTGCTCTGGATCCAGAGGGAGATCGACAGAGAGCCAAGACGTAGGCCCTCAGAGTTGCAATCCTCTCAACGCGGAATTTAGTTTCAATTAAATCAAGGTGTGTTCCTACCACTAACACCGCCGAATTTGGAGCTTTGGCCTGTAAGAGAGGACAGGGACAATGATCTCATCTGGATTACGTCGTGGTAAATTTAGTGAGGACAGGTGAAAAGTGTAGTATCTAAGAGGGGGTAGACATATACGTTAATAAAATGAAATACATATAAAATGGAGGCAACCTGCCGCGGCAGCTTGACAACAGCAACAAATGATCCCATTATTACAGAAGATCTGCAAATTATGATTTAATCATCTGCTGCTACTGCAGTGCAGGAAACTGTCAGTTTGGGTTTAGTACATCAGGGCTTAACATCAAGGGAGTTGTCACGTGGTATTCAGTTGTAAGGAGCCAGCTAAATGATGGTAACTATGTCCACCCAGACAAAGGACAAGAACTTAACTTAACCTATAGGCAGAAGATCTAACTCTGGGTCAGTTACACTGGAATGGATGGAAACCTGGGGAAGTCACACAAACTTCACTTGAGGTGTGCGGAGAGGCGAGAGAAACTGCTCAAAAAATCTGAATCTACTCAAACCCTAATCAGTGCAAAGGAACGGATTAGATGGTCCTGTGGTTTCTTCCAACCCTTCCATGATTCTATCAGAGCGCTGGAACGCATTCAGATTTCTGGGAACACGTTGCCAAACACAATGGGATAGCGCAGGCTCCAGCAGGGATCAGCCTGCCGGGCCAGATGACTCTGACCGCAGAAGAATATTCAGATGCAGAAATATATGCTTATTTGCAGTCAACCCATTTCCCTCTTGTCTCCTAACGTGACTGACACCAAACTCGAACCCTGTGCAGCCACAGGAGTGCCAGCTGTCCCAGGTCAGACCAAGGGGCCCACTTGGCCCAATATTCTGCCTGTAGGCACAGGGTAAGTATGTAGAGATATTCCCTGGTGTGTTCTCCCAGTCTCCAGCAGCCTGCAGCTCACCAGCTTTGTGAAGAGCATGAGACAGTATCTCTCAATTAATAGCACTCAATGGATTTTCCTTCCACCAGTCTGTTTTCTCAGCTTCTGACCCCCCCCAGCACATTGTAGTTCTGATAAATTCCACAGGTCAGCTATCTTTAGGATACTTCCTCAGTATCTTTAGGGTACTTCCTATTGTTTGTTTCAAAGCTACTGCCACATTATTTCATTCGATCTCTCCTAACTCTTCTATTGCAGAAGACCATGAACAAAGACTTGTGGTTTCCTCCTCACCCCAGTAAGTTTACACGGAGCCCTCCTCATTTGCCTCCTTTCCAAGCTGAAGAGGCCTTATCTATTTAATTGCTGTGCACTCAGAAGCTTTTCCATACCCTTAACCTTCATGTTCATCTTTCCCTGTATCCTGATGCCACTATGTGCTTGCTGGCATGCATTAAGGACACAGGCACATCCTATATTTTTAAAATCTCTTAGTTATGCTTTTGGCTTTGTCACCTAGCTCAGGGTTTTGATTGCTGTTGGCCATTAGGCTGATATGTTTGTCATGTCAAGATGTTTCTTTTTTGAGAGGCGCTAGCTCAGAGACCGTTTTTGTGTTGTAGTGCTAAGGCAAGTATATAAAAAAAATGTTTACAAAAAATTATGAACAGGGTATTATAAAAATCAATCGACACCAATGAATTCACTGCAGCTCTGAGTCTCAGCTGAGAGCTCTCCAGGAGATACTCTAAAGATTAACTGAATCTAAAGTGTTAAAAATATAACCTCACGACTAATATGTGTCTAACCCACACGAGAAATAAAATGCTTCAAACCCCCCCTGGAGCACAGTGTGGTCAAACACTAATTCCAAAATAAGTATGTTCAGCCGTACTCAGCGAGGGTTTATAAATCAGCTTTTGTTTCGTTCGCTGATGTGCGCGAGGGGAGAACAAAGCAAATGATAAATTTAAACCGTTAAATATAATGATCCGCCTACGGCATCATGGAAAATTAATTCCAAAAGCGATGCAAAATTCATAGCTCGCGGAGTTTTTAACAGCGGACGACCGAAAAAGAATCCGTAAGAGCACAGATCTGTCTGCTGGGCTTGATAAACAGATATCCCAGAGTCCACCAGGGACTTCTTACCTCAATGTTCAGCAACCAGAACTGTAAGTTTGCCACAGCCTCTTCCCCCAGCGCCAAGTTCCATACCACTATGTACAATGCTTTGTCTGTGAAGAAACACTGATTGACTGTAGACATGCTCGCTGGGCCTCCGATATCCCAGACGTTGAACTCCACTGAATCAACCTACTTAGACAAAGAGAAGTGTTCAAATCAAACGGGTCGCAGTAAATCACAAGGAGATAATAGCCGAAGTATAAACCTACGCCTGCATAATGTATGACACAAGAAGGGGTTTCAATGTCCTAATTGTGCCTCCAGGAAAGACAAATCAACAAGCAATTGTTAAGCAGGGCTACCACTTCCCCACAGGAAATCAAGACTAATTACTTGCTGCTAAAGCGATAGAGGTGCCCTTGATGCTGGTAAATCTCCAGTTAATGCTGTGGATTCTCCAGGACAAACAAGGGTCTCATTCTGAGCCCTGTATTTTGCCGCATCTGGAATAGAAACTGTTTCATCCTTGTCTGTGCCACGCTCGACAGGACCACTGAAGCTACTTATCTGCCACTGCTCTGGGGAGCAGGAAACCCCCTGCTGAAATCACTTCCACTGAGCTCAGCCCTAAGCGAGCCAAGCTGAATGCAGAGGCTCAGGAGATGGGAAACTTCTCAAGCCTTTCAGAAACTCCTCCTGCGCGCACTGCTCAGTGGCTTCTGACGTGCGTGTCACACCAGAGGTGGGCCAGAATTACAGTCACTGTAAATCAGACTCACTGATTTCTGGGGGCATGTGCAAATGGAGGATTCTCTAGGTCTGTCTTTCTTCCAAGTATCTCAGCATCCATTCCTCCGTGCAGCCCCACAGCAGCACTCAGAGGGAGCGTGGCTCTCCAGTTAAGCAGTATTCAGGCTCCCAGTTGCAGTAGGAAGCACCAAAAAACCTTGGAGGCTTTGTCCCTAAATCCCTGGGGAGGCAAGAAGCCAGTGATGGAGCAGAAAACCAAACCCTGCTCCAGCCACCATCCTCAAAGCATCATGTGGGCTTTGTTTACTTGTCGAGGTTCAAGTACTGACTGATTCCACCTGACAAGTCACCCTCTGAGATTTCAGCAAGGAGCATTGAGTATATCAGTAGGGCTTTGCTCTCCTAGCACAGTCCCAGTTTAAAACCTCCCAGAAACAGCTGGAAGAACTTCCACATTGTTTAAACCAAGACCTAATTAGCACCAGGACTGCTTTGTTCATCCAGAAGATCTTCAGCTGTGGGTGCTTCTGTGGAGAGACAGAGAGGTGGGGACAAATGCCCGTTCAGCATCTTGATTCCACTCCAGGTCTCTGATGCTGTCTAGGTTTTTTGTTTTATTCAATTCCTCTTCAACACCAAATGTAACAAATCCCTTCTCCCAACAAAGTCTTTAAAGAATCGGTCTCTTTTTCTTTCTGTCTCTGGCCTGGCACTCTTTCCTGTAGAATAGCTGAACTCAGCAGGATCCTCCACCCCTTCCAAAACCATCTGGTGGTCATGGCTCTCATCCGAGAAGGGAGAGCCATGCGTCTGCACACCCTCAGCTCTGACAAGATCTCAGGACCAATTCTGCATGCTCTAATCTCTGTGTTGCTACACAGGCAGTGGACAGAGCTACCTACAAATGCTTGAATGAATTCGCAGCTGCCCAAACAAGTTCAGTATGGGTTGACACGCTCCCTGAATGAGCCATCTGAGATTTGGGTGTTTAAGGTATGCCTTAGACATCCCTGGATCACACCAGCGGTCAGGCATCCTACTTTCCACCCACCTTCCCCACCTAGGACAGTTCTGAAATCAAGGGAGTCCAGCTTTAGGTACTGACAGCCCATTTTCTGGCCCCAAATTAAAGGACAATCTACTTTAGAGAAGCTGATTTAAATTATTCTCTCAGAATCAGTGTCAAAAAACCATCCGAGCTGGGAGAGACAGAATTTAGGCAGTCTACATATGGCTCTCCCTCTTTAGGATAAAAGTTGAAGTGCTCAGGAGAACAGAACTGTCCTCTACTTGCAACTGGAAATGAAAAAGAGGAATTGTGATGGGCCTACAAACACATCACTTGCGAGGTCTGGCATGCAGATAATGGAAACCGTTCTTTTAAAGGGCCCAAAAGGGCTCAAACATCCCACTGGGGCTAAGGCTCTTTGATTGTTTTTCACCTTTGCTTTGTGTCCCGCTGGCTTGGGGAGCTCCCATTTTGTTGTACGGATGGTGGCGTCACTGTGCATCATCTGAGGGACTTTTCCCGTCTGCAGGATCTCAACCAGCGTCGACTTTCCCTGGCGTGGAGGACCGATGATGATCATCTTCATTAGCTTACACTTCTCTGCTTTGCGCAGCTGTGCTCGTAAATACGCCAGCACTGTCTTAGGGCCTGTGTGTGTGTGGGGGGAAGCAAACGGGCTTTATCTGTGGTTAGCAGTTACAAATGTACCTACATACAGCAAAAAACCTACGGCTGCAGACACATCAGCTGGATTAATATTTTCCCTGCAGTTTTGCTGTGGGCTGAGACAACCCAGAGAATAAACAAAGAAACCTCTAGTGGACAAACCTGAGACAGAGACCCCAGGAAAAGGTCACAGCTCAGAGACTCTACAATGGAGCACTGTAAGAAGAAACAAATGCTGTGGCTCGTATACTTCAGAAGCTCAAAGGAAACATAAAATACTAATTTAGTATTGGAAAATACTCAGTTTTTCCTTCTACTTTTATGTTTCCAGTTAAAATTAGATTTAGGCTTCAGCAGTGCACTGGAGAAGGAATAATTCCTAATAACTTTGTTCCCACAGGATTTTTTTATTAAAACAAACAAAAAAGAAGACAGTATTGTAATAGATCCAAAACCCCTAGCAGCTTACAATAAAGTCACTTCAATGGGGCTGTGACTGCTGATCCTAAAGACCTCAGCCTTTACAAAGACTGTCTAAATTCCCTAAAACATACACACTCGGGAAGCAAGCCGTGGAATTGATCCAGCGCACATCCTGCAAATGAAATATCGCATTTATGGGTCAGCGTTTACAACATGTGATCTATCTTAAACTGATCACGCAGCCAGAGCTTAGCACCGATTATCAAATTTGCAAACACGCGTAGGAGGTTTCCCCACGCGATTCCAGTTAGCCGCAACGAGGGCTGGGGCGCACGCTGCCTGGTCCTGCTCAGGACCATTAAAAGGAAGCGGTTTTCACGATACGTTCAGTCAGTTTAATAAAGAACACATAGGATCAGCCTTACCCTCTTTTCTGATCTCCGCAGGAACGTTACTGATATTTAGTTCCTCGATATCCAGCTGCCAGAGATTAGCCAGCTGTCCAAGTTCTGGAGGAAGCTCTCGGATACCAGGGTTACTGTATGAAAACAAATAAATCTACCAACAACCAGGCTTTGTGTGTAAGTAGCTGCTCTCATGGACTCTCAGATTACACTATTCTCTCCTTGTCGAAATCTTCCATTAACATTTTAATAAGACTACTCAGCACTTTAATAGCAATTTCCATCCTAAGAGTGATGTATAGCCTCAATTTATCCTCTGAGGCAGGCAAGTGTAATCATCTTTACTGGATAGTTGAGGAAATAAAGGCAAAAATGATGAGTTACTGACTCTAACGTTACAGAAGCCGACAGCAAAAAAAAGCCAGAATGAACTAGAGGCGCATTAGATTCCCAGGCTTGTGTTCAAAGCATTAGATCATCTTCTGTAATTCAAAAGGCCAGCCTCCTCCTTATCTAAAGCAAATGATGGGCACAGTGCTAACAAGGGGCTGACTGCTTCCAGCTTTCTGACTTCAAAAGCACTGGACATCTGGGGTGGGGCTCCACGGAAGGCTGGTCACTAAAACAACATGGAAAGAATACTGCCTGGCTTTTCCAGGCCACAGACTTACTTTCCTAAATAAAGTTCTGTTAAACCTTTCAGAAGGCAAACGGACTGTGGGACAGAGTCCAGCTGATTGTCGTTCAGATAAAGGACTTCCAGAGAATCACTCAGAAATGCTGGAAACTCCAGAAAAGGACCTGGAACAAGACAGGAAACAAATCGCACCTTAAAAACATAACAGATACTTAAACTCTGAATCAAGAACCTTCATCTTAACTTTGTAGGCAGGACATGAGGTCATGTTCCTTGCAGGAACCTCCGTGAAGCTGGAGCAGAAAAGCAAACTGCCTTCTGTGGCCATCAAACATCAATGCTCACATCTCAATTTTTTAAAATCATAATGATTGTGGATTTGAGGGTCGCGGTCTCCAGCACTTCTAAGGGTGCTATGGGAGGGACTCTAGGTCTACCAAGATAGCTATGTGTCAGAGGAGGAGTGGCATCCTGGAGGAATTTATGGTGGATCAAAGTCACTAACAACAGAGAAGAAACCCAAACTGCAGCTGCCCAACTGCTAACCCATGCTGCCTCTAGAATGCTGCTTGCATTTGCCCATCTGTTCTGTTTTAGGGTGTAAGGTCTCGGGGCATTTCAGACTTTCTACATGCCTTAGGAGCAACTAGAGTATTTTGGGAGAAACCCAAGCAATAACAGTTGAGCTGCTGCTGCTGGAGAGGTTCAAACAAAAGGAAATCAAGCTGGTTCCATACAGCATCATTTGGCTCCACAAATTACTCCTGGGACAGTGGCATGAAAAGCTGCCATGAATTGTGTCGCTGTCTTAAGAGCATCACATGGATCTACCAAGAAGCATCCTGAAGTCAAGAAAAACTAGGCCATGCAGGGACAAGCAGATTCCAAGTCTCTGATTAGGAAAGTACAAGCAGTACCATCTGCTGCCTCCACGGGCAATAAAAGCGACTCCCTGAGATGCGAGACACACCCTTCCTCAAGGACAGGACAATTACACTTCCACAAAGATCTTCTTCCCTTACAGAGAAGACTTGAGGAACCGTAACTAGACTTAGCCAAAAAAAGAAAAAGGAAAAAAA
>WEIS01037518.1:863-15522 GCA_013389965.1 Todus mexicanus | reverse complement strand
AAAAAAAAAAACAAACTTTAAATACAACTCACTGAGCAGCAAAGCTGCCTGTTGTCTGGGCATGCCATCCCCATTTCAGCTGTGAGAGTTGTGTTCAGCTGGGCTGAAGCTATCGTGTATTTGCAGGCCTGGTGGGAATCGCTAGGTGGTCAGGACCTCTTGGAGAGGTGGCTTGGCCCTATCCACAGCAAAGATGTGCAAGTACGCATCCCCCCCAGGTTAGGCTAAATCCCTCTGATTCAAACATTTACCTGCGCTGCCTTCTGTGCCTAAATGTCCCATGATCATTATTTTATCTCACTGAGTAGAAGATCAGAGTCTGTCACCAAAGGCCATCTGACTCCTTGGCACCCCCGGTACCTGATTCAGGCAGGCACTCAGAATGCCCAGAGGTGTGCAGCCCTAAGCTTCTGATATTCTATTCTGCCACGAGCTGTCCCAGCTCCTCACTCCTAAATCTCTCTGCTGCAGCTGCCCCATACTGGGAGTGTCACAGGCTGGGCTGCTGCTGTGATGGACCAGGACAGTTGCAGAGCCCTCCCTGGCTCCAATGCTTACAAAAGAGGCTCCACTCCTGTCTTCATTTATTGCAGACTTCCCAGCTCTTACCATGGGCACTACTGAAGCACATGTCGTGGAGCTGTGTGGCCAGCAGCCAGTTCTGGTTGCATGAATGATCTGTTTGGGATGGTTGGGACCAAGTGGAAATCACCTTGGCTGAGGAAGATGAATTTCGGCTGGACATCTCTGATGCAGAACCAGAAAAGTCAAACTGTCTTCAAGAGATCGTTGATTACACTGCAGGCAAGAAGGCTGTTCATGAGAAAAAAATTAAAAAAAGAGTAGTTCTTTGAAGCAAAGAAACATTGAATATAAGCACACACGTTGCTGCTTTCACTGGGCAGAGGCAATAGGAGAGGAGAACAGGAGGGAGCACGAGCTGAGCCACCTCCTGTAGCCCATTGCCCCCTGTCTCTGCTGTATCTAACGCTGCTGTGCTGGGGATGTTCAGGGGTATGTTGAGCCTAGACCTTTTAGCATCGATCCATCGTTCTATTGTCCATCTAACCCCTTTATGAACTTACTGATACCGTCTGACTCCCGCAGCCTTGTGTAGCTGCCAGCAACAAAAGTTCACAAGTGTCTGTATAAAGAACGTCTGGTTTAAACCAGTCTCCTACTACTTTCCTCCAGTTTTCCCCATGCTGATGTTGCAATACTTGTGAGCAGCTCTTCCGCTTGGCTGTTGTTGCCAAAGCTTTGTAAACCTCCAACATGTCCTTTCTTGGCCACCTCCTCTGCAGAGTCCCAGCCTGCTGCCTTGCTCCGTATCAAATGACTATAAGACGATCTCCATGTTCATTTTGGTTGCCCTTCCCTGTGCCTCCTCCAGGTCTGCTCTCTTTATCAAGGGTACATACGAATAAGTGTCTGCTTTAGCCACAAATGTGAGGCATTGATGATTTCAGGCAGTAGGTATTGTTTTTAAAGTGCCTTCTATTTTTGCCGTGACTTCTCTTTGATATTTGCTTTTTAATCTTAATGAAAACCTTTTTTTATCCTTTGCCTTCTGACATTTTAATCTAAACCCACACACTCTTGCTCCTGAAAAATAAGCAGAGGACAAAGTAAAACTGGAGAAATGTTGTTAATTATCAATTCTAATGAAAGCTGATTAAAAGACTCTGGAAACCAGCACAAGCCCTTGTGCCTAGCATTGCACTCATCATTTTGCAACTATTTCTTGGGCAAATCTTGCATCGGTAGCAGCCAGGCAATGGTGTCAATGGGAATTTCACCTGATCGCTGGCAGCATGATTGAGATTATTGAGGAATAAATAAAATATCAGGGAAAGCCCTTCTTAAATATTCAGATAATATTTGTTCACAAAGCCCAGTCACGGTGAACAGACGGCAGCGTTATGCTGTGCTAAGCTGCTGTACCTTGGAGCAGGCTCGTGGGGCGGACTATAATATCATACTTCCTGGGCATTTTCTGAGCAGCAGAGGAGTAAACAATACCTCTAATGCGAAATCAGAGGTAAAATGAATTAGGTGGTGATAACCCTTTAAAAAGAAAAGGTATTTTGTGAGTTTCTGTGCAAAGACCGTTTGAGCTCTAAGCTTCATAATCAGCTTGGAAAATAGTTTAACCTGCAGGAATCTTTGTGACTTATTTCTGTCTTCCCCAGTTTGCAAGGTCAACTATCAAAACAGATATTGTTTCAAGAGCTCTGAATGCCAAGCAGTAAGCATAATTTACAAATTATTTTCCATTTCAAAGGGCAGTGCTATTGCATCGTTTTCAGGCCATGTTTAAAAATATGGCATAAAATAATTAATTTAAACAAAAACGGGAAACTTGGAGAAAAAAGCGGGGGTGAGGACTTTTCAGATAATCCACTTACTGCATCTTTGTTGTGCCTATCCTCATAATACCCCTGAGTCCCAGTTGCTGGATTTAACCGCAATACTTATTAATTTCCAGAGAAGCAGCAGCCACACTCCAGCTTTCATTGTTAGTATTCCCAACATTAGTGCCCTGTTCTGATGCCTGTGAAGGCTCATGTCAAAGGCTGCATCTCCTCAAGGGCAAAACCCACATGGCTGCTCCCTGTATGAGTCTGGAGGGAAGGTAGAGAAAAAGGAGTGAGAGAAAGAAGACAAAGACAGGAAGAGAGAAAGATGAGAAAAGAGAGAGAAGAAAGGTCAGCATTTTGGACCAAGGTCAGTGGAAACCCTCAACCCCCAAAGCACTGTTCAGCTTCAGTATCGCATCCCCACAATTATTCTCTTGCACACAACAGGAAAGAAGAAAATAGGCCAAAATGCCAACCAAACTGATTCCTGAACTAACTTAACTGTTGGATTTTCTGCTAAGGGCAAGACTGCAGGGATTCACAGCCCAAACACTACAGATGAGCTTATGAAGCGCATAAGCTCTTATCTTTCCACTCTTCTGGCACTGCCCTTTGCTGAGAAGCGCTGTTTGCTGTCGGGCTGCCATTGACCTCTACACAACTGAGACACAAGCTGCCAGCAACTTGCTCTGGTACCTTTTCCCTGGATTTGTCACCTCTCAGAAGGAACCCCCTCCAATTTCCTGTCAGCTGTAGCTACCCACCATATAAAGTTCTGCAGGACTTGGTGCACTGCCCAGGAATGCTCCATTTTCCCATCCTACAGATTTCCAAACCACTGCCCTTCAGTGCTTCTCCTCCACCTCCCCCATCCCATTGCTATTGGTCTGGCCCAATCCTTGTGCCTAGTCAGCAGTGGATCTATCGAAGTTTTTTGTGAAAATCACGCCAAAATGTTAGGAAGCATGCCAAGGAGAATATGATATATATTTTTTCTCACCCCTGTTTGGAAACAAATTGGACATTGGGGGACACAAGAATGTGGTAATCCCAACCAGAAGGGGTTGCACTCTTGTGGGCACGCCAAGAAGTGGTTAAAACATGGGACCTTTCCTCCTTCTATGGTCATGTTAAATACATTTTACAGCTCAATTCCTCTAGTTCTGGGCAACTGCTAGTTTTATTCCTATCAAAACCAATACGCAAACCCGAAGAAGGCAGGTCCACTGTGGTCCCAGGGTAGATCACTAGGCCATCAGTTTGAATCTGGCTTCTCTGCCAGAAATAAATAAAATAGCAACAACCAAAAACGCCGGTGAGAAGGACAGTGATGATTGCAGGGAAGTAAGTGCAGGCATTCACCTGCCGTAGGGGAACTAGCTTCAGGCACCTTCCCTCCCATAGTGTGTTTCTCTTCATGAGCATCTTTTTTTTAGTTCGTAGCTGTTCAGATTGGTCCCACTCAGCTTCTGCTGAGTGGAATTAATTGAATGGACCATCTTAAGTCACAAGACACACACAGAGGAAGAACATTTCTAAAATAGCTGCTCCAAACACAAAGGTGTGACACTGCCCGCGGAGTGGACCAGGAGCAGGACAAAGGCAGGGATCTGCCCGGCCACCCAACAGTGCCAGGCAGCCTGAGGTGGGTCCCAGCTACACACGCAATGCAGATCCTGATGCCTTTCTCATGCTGTAGCTTTGCCATGGCTACAGGTGTTCCTGAAGCTCTTACAAAAAGCTTTTTTTTTGAGCAATGCCCATTTCAATGAAATATGCCATGCAAACCTGTTATCTTCTCTTTTTCTCACCTACGTACTCCAAAAGCCTCCTTCCTTTGTTGGTCTACTGACCCAGATATGCTAGAGTTATATAATGTCACATGGAAATTTGCTGGAAACTAATATACCTAGAAAATCAGAAAATCAGGGGAAATCCATCACCTTCCTATCAGACTTGTTCGGCAATGGCATGAGCTGCAGAACTTCCCTGTTCAATTGCTGTCACTGTAGAAAAACTTAGTTGAAACTTGGCAGTAGTAGCTTAAATATTAATAGGTAGAGCAGACAAAGCCTACGGATTGTGGTATGTGAGCTGTAACAATAGTATTACAACATGCCAAATTAACTTTATTATGACATATTCCAGAAGATGAAAAACTTTATCAAATCACAGAATCACAGAATGTTAGGGGCTGGAAGGGACTTCTGGAAGTCATTGAGTCCAACCCCCCAAAAATGGAGTTTTGGTATATATGGGACTATTTGGCATATGACTGCCGTAACGAAAGTGGTCGGAAAAGTTCACAGAGAATCCAGGTTACGACTCTAGCTGCAGCAGTCATAAGTGATCCAACAGATAAGGTCGTGGAATCTGCTCCACCCTATGCATCCTCCTCTCTGCTTTCTTCTAACCGATCTTTTGCTACTGCTTCTGCCATTCCTCCAGCTACTGCTTCTGCTAACGTTCTTCCAAATCCAGCTGCGATGCAGCCTGTAGCAGTGGCAGCTAATGCTCCTCCTCCAGTACTGCATGTATTTACTAATCAACCCTGGAATCCAGGAGGTTTAGCTGTGTGGGAAAGTAAAATGCCTGGACTGAGGGAAGACGTGGATCAGTGTGCCCAATTATTTTTAAACATTCACACTGGACATAATCCAACAAGGGGGGATACCCAAATATTATTGAAGGAGTTATCTGATGAAAAGAGTAAAATAATTGAAAAGGATGCAGAGTCGATGTGACAGGCTGAGGGAAATAGGAATACTTGGCTGTCAAAGGATCCAAACTGGGTTTATAACGCTGCAGGAGACAGAGCAAGCTGTCAGACAGTGATTCAGAATTAAGTGAAAGATATTAGAGCTTGTGGAGAATTGGGAGTGGATGGAAGTATAGGAATGTAGGCATAGGCTAGGTGGACACCCCAGTGACTATTGGGGACAATCACAGCAAGCTTTAGTAAAATATGGAGGAATGATCATGCAGAACTTTAACAATGACCTAGTGACAAGTGTATTTGTTGATCAAGCTGCCCCAGATATACAGAAGTATTTTAAAGAACATAGACATGGGAGGCAAGGGGAGACATTACAAAAGATTCTAAGTATGGCAGTGTTTATGTTTGACAGACTGAAGGAAAAACATAGAGTTGAGCTTGCAAAGGACAAAAAAGGAGCAAAATCAACCAGAAGCTAGTCTTTTTGTGGCAGCACTGGCACAGAGTTTATAACTAAGAGGGTGAGGGAGGGGATTCCCTCCCTCGATGAGAACAAAAGAGGGGAAGAGGTAGGTCAGACCAGAGATTTAAAGTGGAATGAGAAGACTTGGAAATAACTGGGAAGAAAAGTGTCATTACTGTAGAAAACTTGGTCACTGGGAATGAGAATGCCCGCTTCGTCTGAGGGGGCCTCAAAGAGAACCGACCATGGGAAATGTAAGACAGGAATCAAGATGTAATCTGCAAAGACTGCAGACTGGGAACTCAGAAGGTTCTGAGGAGACTGGAGTCTATGGGACGTGGAAGGCTCAGCGGAATCATAAGGGACATATAACTGGGAAAACAGAAGCAAAGGAAGTTGAAAATTTAATTGACACAGGAGCAACACCACACAAATTTTTCACCAAAGAGATCTGTATCACAGGACAAGGTATTAATTCAAGGGGTAACGAGAAAAGAAGAATATGTTTAAGTAAACTATTACTATTAACAATAGGAAATAAAGGAGTGTGGGGAAGATTTGTAATAGCAGGGGAGTCCCCAGCTTGTTTACTAGGAAAAGATCTCCAAATTCTGTGTGTACAATTACATCTATCACCCAGGGGTACTGATTTGACCACGGCGAGGGTGTGTGTGAGATCTGAAGTGCAAGATCTTGAGCTAGACATACCAAAAACCCTGGATGCGATCTTCAGGGAATTGTGGAGTTAATCGGGAACTGAAGCGGAGCTGTTGAACTCGGCGCCACCGTTACATGTGAAAACAAAGGGAGGCGCGCCCTCTGCTGTCCCTTGGCCCCGGGGAGCCGAGAAAGGCTCCTAAACCAAATAAATCAGCATCTTGCCCAAGGAATCTCGAAAGGGTGTGAATTCCCATAGGTTACCAGTAAGAAAAACCAGATTGGATAAAGATGGGGATCCCGAGTTTCAATTTGCTCAAGATTCAAGAGGATTTAACCAGTATGTCTGTCATGGTTTGAGGTCAGGGCAGCCTTAAACCTGCTACAGATGCGCTCTATTAACCCTCCTCCCCACCCAAAGGGGAAGAGAAAGGGAATAAGGGAGAGAGACTTATCGATTAGAAAAGGAAACTAGAACAGCTTTAACGAAAATGAAAATAATATTAAAATGGAAAATATATAAACATACACAAAAACAGTATCAAACCCAACTCCCTTGATGGTAAATACACCACTGTCAGCACTTATGCTGTGGAGCAGTCCCAGACTGGGCCCAGCAGCAGACGGGAACCAGGAGCTGGATTCAGGAATGCATGGGAGCAAGAAGCTGAAGCCGAAGGCCACAGGCTGGAACCGAAGCCCGAGCCAAGGCCGAAGCTGGAGCTGAGATTGAAGCTGGAGTTGAAGGCTGAAGGCCAAAACCAGCAACAAGAGAGAGACGGAACCAAGAGTGCTGGAGCCGAGAGTGTCAGAGCCAAGAGTGAGACCCTCGTGATCCCTCAGCTTTATACCGAATATGACATATATGGGATGGAATATATTTTTGGCCAATTTAGGGTCACTTGTCCTGTCTGCTCCTCCCTGCAGATGTGGCCCTTACTTTCTGAACTGCTCAGTGTGGTGCACAGGATCTAGCAGTGACCTTGGTTCGCATACCAATCCTTGGTACTAACTCAACATGGAGCGTTATCAGTGCTAGAAGCAGGCACTGTCTGCAAAACATGCTGCTAACTTCAGAAAGGGCAGTTAGTTAGAAGAGACGCAGATGAACGGTAAAAATCACTGAACACAATTGCTCTGTCCTAACCCAACCAGGACAATGTGTCCTCCACTCCAGAGTGCCAGATCCCTCTACTGTACTTGCAAATATTGCATTGGGCAAAGCGTTTGACTGTGACTGATTTGAGCATAGTGCTCTTCAATATTCCCATAGATGAAGAAAGCCGACCTTTGTTTGCATTCACTTGGAGTGGACAATAATTGACATGGACCTCACCTTCTACAGGGGTTTACTGAGTTTCTCCACGTATTTTCTTGGATATGAAAAGATGATTTAAAGGGTATTGAGTAACCTGGTGGATCAGTTCTAGTGCACTATGTAGATGATTTACTAATAGTGAGTAGAAATTGTAATGACTGCTTAAAAGATACTATACATTTATGTACTGCCTTAGCAACCAAGGGACATCACACATCTCCATCCAAGCTCCAGCTGTGTTTTGACATCTGGGATTCATTTCAAAGGGAGGTGGGCAGGTAATAGATCCAGAAAGAGTAAAAGCTATAATTGAAATTCCTTGGCCAGTTATGAAAAAACAGTTACAAGGGTTTCAGGTGCAGTTGGGTTTTGTTGGGTTTTGCCAGCTGTGGATACCAGGATCGGGGGAACTAATCCAACCTCTAAGACAGGCAACAAAAAAATAAAGAAAAAGAACCCATTAGATGGGGGCCAGAATGGGGAAAAAGCCTTTAGAACTATAAAAAGGGCCTTGGTTTCAGCTGTAGCTTTAGGGCTTCCAGATTACCCAAAACATTTTGATCTGTGAATGAAAAGGGGTGGCTAGCATAACGTTAAAGCAGAAATTAGGACCTCATCAAAGACCTGTGTTGTGTTATTCTGTTCAACAGGATCCAGTGGTAGTTGGACCTCCAACATGCATTCTGCAGATACAAGAGTGGAAAAAAAATCGCTCTTTAATATTAGGGCACCCAATTATGAGCTATGTGCCAGGTGAAGTTGAATTACTTCTCAAGCACATAAATACATGCACATAAAAACTCTTTCAAATGCAGATAAAGTAACTCTAAAGAGGTGTAATATAATGAATCCAGCAACGCTACTATCAATATCTGGAGAAGGGGCAGAGCATCACTAATGTGACATGATAATCCAGACTATTAGTAAGCCACAAGCAGATCTCATAGACCTTTCCTTGCAAAACCCAGATCTTGTTAAATTTATGGATGGGTTATCCTAGTATCTATATGGGCAACAAAAGACTGGCTGCGCAGTTGCAAATCGACGGCAGGTTGTAGATACCAGACCCCTTCCTGCAACGGTTACAGCTCAAGGGGCAGAGTAAATTGTGTTAGTCTGAGCAGCTCGCCTGGGAAGCAGAAAGTGAGTAACCATCTATACAGATTAAAGGTATGCTCTTGGCATATGTCATACAACAGGCACATCACAGAAAGAATGGAGGTTTCTCACCTCCTCGTGAAAAGCTGTGGCTAGCAGAACAGAAATTCGGGACTTGTTGGACACAGTTCAACTTCCCAAGGAGGCTGCTGTGGTTCACTGTCCAGCCCATACAAGGGACACTACCGTAACCAGCAAAGGGAATGATTTAGCTGATACAGCAGCAAAAGCTGTGTCTCATCAACCTGTGGTGAAGATTATAGCAGTTACTTTGGGTAAGAGCTCATGGCCCAGTGTTGACCATTCAAAAGAATCATACCAATTAGATGTGACAAGTGAAGAAAAGGAACTATGGAAAAAGTAGGAAGCAGGGGAAAATGAAGACGGAATACAGACAATAGGGGGAAAACCTCTCTTACTGAAGAAATTACGAATGACTATAACTTGATGGTTCCATGATAAAGACCATGGAGGAATGGAAGTACTGGCTAATCTCGTACAGTAAGTACGGGTGGCCCCATGTGTCTATGCAGCCAATAAAAGAATTATTAATACCTCTCTTACCTGTCAAAAATTCTCAAATATAAAATCTGTGCATAAATTGGGAAATCAACCATGAGCGTTTTTCCCATTCCAAAGATTGCAAATAGATTACGCTGATATGTCTGCAGTGTGTGGATATAAACATTTGCCAGAGATAGCAGACCAATTATCAGGATGGGTAGAGGTTTTCCAAACAAGAAAAACAGACACTGGAGGAGTAATAAAAGCTCTTCTTAAAGAAATTGTTCCCAGGTATGGAGTACCAGAATCTATTGAATCAGACAGAGTTGCATTTCACTGCAGAAATAATCAATCAACTTTATAAGAGTGTAGGGAGAGAAAAAAGATTACACACTCCTTATCACCCGCAAGCATCTGGGCATGTAGAAGGAATGGATGGAACTATTAAGGAGACAATAGCTAAAATTTGCACATGCACAGGGTTAAAATGGCCAGAAGCATTATATTTAGTCTTCCGGGACATTCAGAATGCCCCAGAGCAACCCTTAGGACTATCACCACAAGGATGAGTGACAGAGGAATCTATTGCGACTGCTACTTTGGACACTGAAACCATCTGAATTTCCATGTGAATTTCCAAAGGATGGAGTTCTGAATTTGTGTCATTTTTCTTTATTTTCCAGAGCTACTTGGATGCCGAACTCCCCAGCTGCCTGATTATGTGGACCATCTGATACTCTCAATAAAGGGTTTTACCCGTCTTGGTATATATACCACCCTTATAGGAGACATTATGGAGATTTTATGGGTAAAGTTACTAAAATTTGCTGTGTTTATTACACAGGTAAAGGAAATATCCACATCTGTACAGCCCCATTATGAGTGGAGAGAAAACCTCTGTTTTAACTAGTCACAAACCGTATTACAAAGAAGTCCAGCTGCTGGATATATATCTATTAACCTCCCAATTCACTCAGCTTCAAGCATTCCCCTGTTGAGGATCCTTATACCAAATAACTACTTTTCATTGAGACCACATTGATTTAAACTATATTTCTTTACCTTTAAAGGTTGGACTAAATGATCCTTGAGGTCCCTTCCAACCTGGTATTCTGTGATTCTGCGATTTACAACAGTGGGAGGTGGTAATCCCAAGAGCAAAGAGCAAATATCCAACAGGTATAAAACGTCAGGCTCTCCCCAGTCAATGTAAGCTCCTACACAATGGTACTATCCTTGTGGGCAACGTCAATGATTATAACCAAATAATGAAAATAGGAATAGCAGGAATACTTGGGGACTTTTCCAATACACTTTGGCCTGTACCTGAGGGACAAGGTGGTTTTGGACAAGTGGTAAGAGAGCTCACAAAACATCACCAGGAGACTGGTCAGGAACTTGCACCTCAGGAGCTATTACTCCTAATATTTTTGCATTTTCAAATTTGACTATGGAATTGGGATTATGGCTATGAACATTCGTTCATAGGACCAAACATAGTAATCCACTAATAAAAAGGCTGACCGCATCCCCCTCCTTTTCTAGATGTTTCTTCCGTGGTTGGAGATGAGTGATCTAGAAAAGGCTGTAGGTAACATTTCAGCAGCAACAGAAATTCTTGGCAATAACATTGTTGATGCAATTATGGCATTACAAGAAGAGGTTTTGCAACTCTCCAGAATTACACTGCAAACCAGAATGGCATTAGATACTTTGTTAGCTTCACAAGTGGCAGTATGTACAATTATTAATACCAGTTATTGCACATACATTGACCAGCCTGGAAGGATTTCAGCTGATGTCCAGAAGTTGAGGGAACAAATAAAATTAATGTCTGAAGTACAACTGGAAAATACTTCAGCAGAATTCCAAGAATTATAGTCTTGGTTCATCTCCTGAGTACTAGATTTAGGAGCCTGGGCAAAATGAATTCTTTATGGGTTATTCATTTCTATAATGATCTTTGTAATACTGTTTGTATTCAGTGTTGTAATATTTGCTGTACTCAAGTGTACTCACACCTTAGAGGCTACAAATATTCTGCTCCAAAGGATAACAGGACTGTTAATAAAAACAAAGGGAGGACTGCTGCAGACCAAAACTTAGCAATAGTAGCTTAGACATTGATAGCTGGAGGAGACAAAACCTATAGATTGTGGTATATGAACTGTAACAATGGTATTGCAACATGCCGAATAGCTAATTACAGAACTGGCTGATACTGACCTAAGAGGATGTGATATAGGGTATAGAAGCATTGTATAAGATGACAACTTAGCAACTGCTCAGTAACAAATAGCAAGCAAAACAAATGAGTAAAAGTAAGAAGAGCCCAGACCGTAATATTACTATTGCTCTGAACTGTCCTGTGAAGAGTGGGGATCTTAAATTGTAAGGGTATCATTGCCCAGGGATTTCTTTGATCAGGGTCCCTCTTTGGAGGCACCCAGCTCGAGCAGCAGCACTCTTAACAACCAGCAATTTATAGAATAATCTCTTTTTGGCTTATTGGTTCCCTGGAAACCCAGAGTTGAACCCCGTTACGGCGGCTGGCATGTGCAATTTCTGTAATACCATCTGCTGCCCAGTCACTCACTCCGGAAATGTCTGCTTTCCAGGCTCCATCACCTGCAGGAAGGCTCACAAAAGATCCACAGAAGATCACAAAAGACCACCTCATGAAAGATCAGGAAGGTCATGACGTCTGGGACACGAGTTCCCACAGCTGTAGGTGTAACTGCTGGATTGTGGTTTCCATTTCACAATCAGAAAATCTTTCACTCTGTTTGGAAACTACCTATCTGTTACAGCTGAAACGTTCTAGATTTCATCATTCCTGTCCACTAAACCAGTCTGTCTGTGATCTTCAGTACCTTACCAGGTTTGTCACTGCTTTTTTTTCCATGGAGATTACAGGATCTTGTCAAAGCCCTCTTTCTCCTGCCAGTAATTTGTGCCTCTGGATTGTGTGGTTAGGAATCAAGGTAGGCTTGAACTCAGTAGGTTACGTTGTAACATTCCCATGATAAAAGCCCGAAGGTGTATTTGTTAGATGTGATCAGCAGCTGAGTCTCCCGAGATCAGAAACATCACTACTGGATGGGCAAGAGATGCTGGTGACCGTGAAACCACTGCGTGAATGACCATGTGCATAACACTGAGCAATCTGAACCTGGTGCTGGGTACTGAAGGGAAGCCAGGCAGACTGCAGGAGTGCACTGAGATGCTGGGGCATCCTCCCTGGATGCAGTAATGCCCTTGGGCAGACCCTGCCCACGATGAAGGGCCCACTAGGACTGTTAGTAGCGTGACAGTGCTGTGTCACGAACAAGAATCCTCCTCTGAGTTTACACAATGGGTGCTTGAAGCATTTTGAGAGCATTTTGGGGAGACCAAGTTCCTCTACTTTAGATAGAGATATCTGCTGGGGAATTCCCGTAATGCTGTCTTCACCTCCACTGGACCCAGCTCCTCCTGAAATCCAGGCAGGTGAGCTTGCTTTTGCCTAGATGACTTTCCACGAAGGCTATGAGCAGAAAAAGTAATGCTGCTTCTCTCTTTCCCCTGGGAAGCGAGGGATCACCATCGCTGTTCATGGGGCAATGGTGTGCATAAGGAACGGCGCTCAAATAAACCTTTGAGGTTTATCCTGCACTGGCCTCTGCTCTCTGCTACTCTATTACTGGGCATCCCCGCTCCTGGCTGGGGAGTCCTGCATTGCCAGAGCCAGGCAACAGGAATTATTTTTCTCAGGGCCCCCTTTCAGTGGCTCCTGGCTACCAGCTGGAACAGGCCAGCAGGGGGAAAGCAGATGCCGGGCGAGGCGGAGAGCAGCACTGCAGGACTCCGTCACTACCTCAGTTAACACCACAGGCAACCCCCTCACACACCAACAGGGCAAAGGGGCTATGTTGCCAACAACTGATAAAAAATCCATAGCTGGGCTCCAAAACAATGGTATTATGAAGCAGTCTCATCATCTGTAACATCTGCTTTCCTCCTCATCTGGCTCCTGTGATTGCCTGAATGCATCAACCAGAGATTTCCGACAGGGTGCTCACTCACACTGCCTCCTGTGTGGATTTTAAAGATCTTCGCTTACCCACTGCTAGTCCTTCAGGCTGGTGCACCCACACACCTTTCTCATCTTCCCGCAAAACCTGTAGGAACGTAACCGTCTTGGAGAGCTCTGCCTCCTTCTCTGGCTGCAGAAACAGGCTCAGCAGTTGAACGCAGTTGCAGAAAGAGCATCTCCTCTGCTTACAAAATGAGGCTCTGTACATGTGTAAGTTTCTACCGGTCTTGCACCTTTTTTAATGCACACCAGCTTTCCACTGCCTCACTGTGAAATATTTAAGGACTAGAAACCCACAGAAGGAGGCAAGTTTCATGCATTCAGGCGTCTTCCAAAACAGCTACTGCAAGGGTCGTCACACCTGCAGAGGGTCTACAATACTCAAAGGCAGTGAAAGAGAGCAAAATGCAGTGAAGGAAGGATCTTAAACTTTGCCTGTGAGCCCCACAAGTATCTAACTGGGAACAACTACAAGGAATATAAATGAAAAAAACTCGTATTTTTTTTAAAAAGCATTTTAATTAACACAGAATCCTTATGCAGAAAATAAATAAAAAAAGTGGCGGCACACTGGACCGTGAAGCTGTAGAGACAGACGTATTCTCATGGACAGGCATTATCAGCAGCCTTTCCTACTTCAGAGAGGTAACTTGTCATTAAATGGTGTGATGAATGCCAATACGGTATCCACCCTTTGATTTCACACATTTAGGGTCGCACCATGTTGTGTATGATCATTCCTGCACCCAAGTTCAGAATTAGACACATTTTAAATGTTTGCCTTCACATGGCTGCTCAGGCTCTACCCTCCAAACCCTGAGGACTAAAGCACAGGTGTCAAGATGATGGGGCCAGTCTTTTTTCAGTGCTGTCCAGTGATAAGACAAGGAGCAACAGGTGTAAACTGGAACACAGAAAGTTTCATCCGAACATGAGGGAAAACNAACTCTCTCAGTCTGTTTCCACAGGAGAGGTGCTCCAGCCCTCTGATCACCCCTTCTTTGGCCACGCTCCAGCACATCCAGATCTCTCCTGTAACAGGGGCTCCAGAACTGGCCGCAGCGCTCAGGTGGGGTCTCTAGAGAGGAAAAGAGGGGGAGAATCGCCTCCCTCGCCCTGCTGGCCACGCTCCTCTTGCTGCAGCCCAGGACACGCTTGGCTTTGGGGGCTGCAGGGGCAACTGGCGGCTCATGGGGAGCTTCTCTCCACCAGCACCCCCAAGCCCTTTCCTCCAGGGCTGCTCTCAGGCCGGTCACTGCTGGGGATCTCCTCACCCATGCTGTTTACACACCCTCAGAACACCGTGCCCGCCGCTCCCTCATTACTCCCTTCATGCTTCCAGCGCCCCTGGCAGGCCTCGCTGCCCCGGCGCACCCTGTCCGCGCCTCACAAGCCCTGCCCAGCCCCT
>WEIS01037490.1:6237-20438 GCA_013389965.1 Todus mexicanus | reverse complement strand
CTCCTATAGCCATGGTTTCGATGGGAATAAACTCTTAACCACAACAGTATTTTTCCTACTCCTTCACACTCTAGCCTTCGTAACAAACTCTGATTTTCTGTTCTATTTTTGTTATAATATGTTGAAATGGATGTGTCAGCAGCACCATTATTTTTCTTCCTAGATTTGGAGCTCAGTAGTTTTCCACACAAACAGCATATTCCTGAGTAAGTGGAAAATTCATTCTGAGCTACTTCACTGGCTAGCTTTACATGTCACCTCTGATGTTTCTTGTTGGCTGGCAAAAATGGCTGATATTTGCTATTTATCAGTTCTTTTGAGTCTTTCTCCACAAAGCACTACAGCTAATAGCCTGCAGGTGGAAGACTTCTAATATTAAAAGGAAAAGATGGCTGATTACATTGAAAGCAGGCAAGCCTCCAATCACACTGCTGCTGAAATGTTGCTTTTAAATTAATTGAGGTAATCTGATATGTTTGATTATTAAATATTTTCATAATTTTGAGAAGACTGATATGTGGATCACTTACTCATTTCATGTGAGCACAAATGAATGAATGTGTTTGGTATTTTAGATCTTGACAGTGCTATGAAGCAAAAAATACATAAATTCTCATTGCTTTTTAGATTCAGCATGAAAAAAGCTAGTTGGTTTTCAGAGAAAGCTCTGAGGAGTCTGCTGCTTGTGTTTCAAACTTTGCTGCCCTGCAGCCTATACAAAACTGGTGAACTGGTAACAGGAATGACTATATTCTGACTGCAATTGAGATTGTAGGTTTAGTTTTGCTGTTTCAAGAATATGTATTTGCACTACGCAAAAAAGTCTAAGATTTAGCTAAGCCCTTTACAACTGTCAGCTTTCGTCCTTTACCAATTGCAAACTGAAACTGTAATTTAGTGGCACAGATACAGCATCTCATTAAAACTGCACACTGCAGGTGTTTTCTCATGGATAAATATATTTCCAGTAAATTCCTCGACATGCCAAAATATGGCATTTTTTTCTATATTCCCCTCTTAAGAAAAATCAAATCAACACCACCTTTACCACCTGCCCTGAAGAGAAGCAAATTAACAGATGTTTTCAGGACAGTAGACAGAATGCCCTTCTCCCCCTACTAGTTGTGGTTTCAATTCCATATATTCTATTTCTTCTTAACTCTTTGATGCAGGGAGTTTAGTGATTTTTTTTTTTTCAAAAAACCATAGTTTTGTGTAAAAAAGCATTTCCATTTTTCTCATCTGTTAAAAAGCGATATCCCTGCGCAGTCTGTAGCATCCTGTGGGAATTGTTTCTGTCATGGTTTCTTGTTTTGCTTGTGTATTTCCAGAGATTTGTTCAGAAGAGCAAGGACTGCCCTCACAGGTAGTAACAAGGTTTTAAATAAGCTTTATAGAATTAAAATAGCAAATTGGAAAAAATCTGAAATGTTTCTTGAGAGTATTTTAAGCCCTCAGTTTGGTCACATCTGAGCACCTAGAAAGACCACAGAAGATTCTGAGACTTGTGAAAGCGTAATATGGCTATGCTGGGAAGGCAGATGGCACAAGGATGGTGTGGGTGGACTCCTGGATAATATCCATCTAAAGCAGAGAGTCTCAGGTAATCACAACACTCTGGAGAAAACACAGGGTAGTTTTGCAACGATGCTGATACATACCTTCGGGCTGCCAGGTAGGGGGTAAATTTCACGCTCTGCACCTGCCAAGGCTGTGATGTAGTCAAAGAAAGGTTGCGTGAGCCAGAGGTGCAGCAAGCAGACGGATTCTGAGCGTATGAGCTCCAGGATGGGAGGAGGCATCCTTGTTCTGCAATTAAATATGCGATGGACAGCTTGCTTAGTCTCCCTTCAGTGGAGCTGAAACGTGTGACGCAGGTTAATGAAAATATTACGAAGTGGTCACCAAGAAAATATGGGTTTCTTACAAGTGTTACATTAACATATCCCACTTCATTGCCTCTCTTTGAGGTAATTTTGTCCATTTCAGTCTTTTTTTTTGAATGCATTTGCTCAGACTGATGCTAAAAAAAAGCTTCATTTTCAAATACACTTTAAAAACAGCAAAACATTTATTTTATTACATATTTACGGAGTGCATTCGTGGCTTGGTTTACGTGAGATTTTTGTTCTAAAGATTTCTACTCTATATGTCGACCTGTCTACTTGTAGTCTGGTAGCTGAAACTGCTGTACAATGTAGGTAAAATAAGTTTTGGGTCAGCTAACTCAGGTTAGCTGAACTAACATCAGTCTGGTGATATAGACCCATGTAAGTTATGAAAATCGAATTAGGAGCTGATTAAATACTGAGAAAAGAAGCCCATGCTGAGCAAGAAGTGCCTGTAGTTAAGCTGATTAGTTTAAAGTTAACCTGGCTTTATTTACATACTGTATTATAGTTGCAGCAATGACCATAGTGGATATGGTCGCATGTTCCCAGGAAAATTATGCTGGAGATACTTGAAAATAACCGAATTCTCAACTCTTATGTTTAGTTTTTGTACTTTTCCTGTATAAATTGACCTTTTGGGTAGGACTACAAATATTCTCACATCAACTGAGTGAAAAGCCAAACACGTGCCAGTAGCATAATTTGCTCTGCTTCACAAAGCTAATACTAAATTTGAAAGCAGCACCTTGACAGCCCTTGAGAGAGTGGCAAAATTTCTTTTGGAGGATGCTAATTACTTTGATGTGATTTATTTTATTAGCAGAAATGCCTCCCTCTTTGACTTTAAAATGGCAAAATTATATTATTGTATTGGCTCCTTTATTGCCTGTTCAGACTGAGGTATTCAGGCTTATCTTAAAGTGAATGCTTCTAGCTACATAATACTCACAGCTATATAAATAATGAGAGGGCTGGTGGTTGTGCTTAATTTTAGGACAGACTTGTGAGATTGCATTCAGTACTCACACCATTTTCTGTCATTTCAAATGCTACTGAAAAGCCCCTTACATCCAACATACTTACCCAGCTAGCACACAGACCTGAGCTGGTCACTGACTGTTGCTTGGCGCTCTTATCCCTCTCTGCTTCAAATAAGGATGTTCAGGAAAATTAATTTCTCATGAGGAGTTGGCCCTTTTTTTGTTACTGAATAACCAGATATTTCAAATATTCAACTGAAACTTTTTTCACTGCAGGAGAGCTTTGGACTCCTTCTGCAGCCTCCCTCGCATATTGACAGTGCAAGGACAGATTTATCCATCTGTGTACCTAGAGCTTCTTGTTTTATGTGTTCTTTATGTTTTTATATCTTGCTAGTCAGGACAAAAAATTTTGGCAGAGAGCCTCTTTCCCATGTTCCTGCTGACAAAGAAGGAACGGTTTCATTAAGGGGTGAGGTGGTTCCATTGTCTTTTTTGCATCATTTGAGAGAGGGTATTTCTGAATGTTGACTAGTTCTGGCACTTTTTTTATACTGTCATTCCTTATGGTAAATGTCACTATTTAGATATTTATCAATACCTTCAAAATATTTCCATTTTTTTCTTCTGTATATTAAGGTGGAGATAATATTTCAGCTTTCAGTGAAGCCTTACATACTTGTTTAACTGCTCAAGCCATGTTTTACTGTAACGTTTTTCTAATACTGTTAACGTTATTATGGCTAGCTGAAGTTCCAATTCCTTTAAGAACTGCAAGTTGTGCTTAAACATACCTCAGGCACTGTTTTAACAAGATCAGTACATCACCTTACACTGTAAGCATGATCTTAATGGCCAAAAGCTGTGCAACCTTCTTCTTCCATTATCTTCATTGAGTGCAGAAAATGGTGCAGAATGAGACCTTTGGGTGGATAATTGTCCTGTTGAAATACACTCATAAATGCCATTAATACTAATGGACCATATAATTAGGTATTAAGGGGCAAACAGTGCATATATTTTCCTACTGGGATAAATGTCTTTTTCTGACCATTGCCTATCAGGGAGGGCTAAGGTAACGGTGGAGGAGGAAGGATGGTTTACTGCTTTTATTCGTTACATTTTTGAACGGGTTAGAAGATGCAGAAAACAAAAATTTTAGAGACAAGACTTTGAGGGGTTATGTTGCCTTGTTCCCAGAGACTAAGCTCCATTTTCACTTGAATCTGAGGAGGAACTTGCTTGCAGTGAGGGTGCCAGAACCTGGCCCAGGCTGCCCAGGGGGGTTGTGGAGTCTCCTTCTCTGGAGACGTTTCAAACCCGCCTGGACGAGTTCCTGTGGGACTTGGTCTGGATGATCCTGCTCCGGCAATGGGGGGATTGGACTGGAGGAGCTTTGGAGGCCCCTTCCAATCCCTGACAATCTGTGATTTGATGTGTGTTTCTGCTGGGAGACAGTCACTTGTATGAGAAAGTCACTAGTATGAGCAAAGAGCTTTTCTTTCCAAAGAATTGCAAGCCCAAGGAGTTCATAACCTGATGAAAGTTTCTAATGTGCTATCTGAAACTAAAGCAATAAAACATTCTCCTTAAAAGAAGCAGACACATAATTTCACAGTTGGACAAGAATGTCTGACACAGGCATCTCCAGACATGCTGCGGTCAACTGTAGGCTGTTAAATCACATTTGATACCAAAAGATACCACAAACATCTCTCCAAAGTCACTAAATTAATGAGAATCCTCTCAGTATCTGACCACACACTCAGAAAATAGGTGCCCCTCGTTGAGGCAGGCTGATGAGTGCTGATGATTTACTCTCTCACAGTATTATCTGAACTTCTGCCAAAGCAATTTCATGAAATGCTTAGTATTTGCTATCAATTATTGTATTTCCGTCTTGCTTAGAAAGGCAGTGGATATGTAGTATTAATTCAGCAGATGGAGTGCTCAAAACAAGCAGCGGAAATGATACCTGGATGAAATGATTACTGTCTCAGAAATCTGATCTCTGGGCAAAATGAAATGGCAGCTTGCACTGATTTTTTTTTTTAATATAGTATTTCTTTGTTGTTGTTGTTGGTTGGTTATTCTAGATTTCTTCCCCTTTTCACTTGGAAATTGAATTTTGCTAGAGATTATACCCTTATTTTTGTGACTCATTTGTGGCCTTAAAAACTCACAGCCCTTAGCTCCTCTGAACAAACTATAAGAAATAGCTTGGTAAACTATTGAAATTTTTTCTACTTTTCACAGAAATATAAAATGCAGCCTACTTATTAGATATTCCACAAAAGCAACATGACAAATTTGAGAGATCCCATTCTAAATATAAATAATCTTGAGATTAAACATTACCATATGAAGGTTTTTGTTGGGGTTTTTCCTGTAATATTAAATATGATATTAAGTAAAAAGACCTTAATAAGAAACAAGCATGAGAAGGTAACTTGGTATACTTATATGAAAGCAAAAATCAGAATTCATTAAAACACTGTTGCATATGTCAATATTCTGTGTAGAATGTAACTAGCAGAGTAAGAACAAAGCATCATGCTAAAGCAAACTAAGAGCTGGAAATAAAATGAATAAATAAAAAGCCCCCCCAAACCTAGACTTTAATTCTGTCACATCCAGAATTACCAAAATCTGTTACCATACTTTTGCCTCAGCCAGCTTTAGGTGTACATCACCTAAAAAAAGCCCCCAGTGCTAAGCAGTGACATCAGCCACACGCTATTGCTGACAGCAGTGTGCCACAACACTGGATCCCACAAACAATTCTCTAATACACTAGTTCATCTTTCAACTTTGGGTAAGAAGTTGGACATAGCTGAGACCATGAAGAATTTTTTACTCACAGGGGAAAACTCTTTGTTTTCAAAAGAGCTGGCCTTTCAGGGAGCAGGCCAGTAGTTACTGTTGGCAAGTCCTTTGCCCAGAAATTCCTACAGCAAGCAAGGTCAGATTTGACTTTTTTCATAGAAAGTCCAGATGAAAGTTTTTGCCGAGTCATTGAGATGGGAAAAAAAAAAATACCCGAGATAGCACTGTCTAGTAACTTCAGGGTACAGAATGCTCTGTGTGTGCGCACGCATTAGTTCCTTTAGTGACTGCTCCTTTTTGTTTTCTTGATCTGAAAATGAGGCAAATAGAATTGCGGGTTCATTAAGTAACTATTTTCCTTTCCTTAGCCTATTTCTCAGTATTGCCTTGCATTATTGGCAGTTGGGGTTTTTTTGTTGTTGTTCTTTTTTGAGATATGCTAAGTTTACTATAAATCTCACTCTTTCTTTAGCCGAGACAGATATGAGTTGGCTGGATCACAATTAATGAGCCATAAAATGAGTGAGTACTACATTGCTTCTTCAATATTTGGCATCCAATTTTAAAAAAACGTGAGGACTTTAAAATATATACATAATAAATACAACTAAAAATGTATACCTCTACATATGCTGCCCCTGCTTCTCCTTAGAGAACACAATTTCTAGATTTTGGTAAAATTTATTTCTAAAGCAGCAGTGAGGCATGGGTGGATGGTGCTGAGAAACAAAAGTGATGGAGCTGAAAAATAAATCATTCACCTTCGGATAGTTTCTTCTGTCATTGTGTGATCCTATTCTATGTTTTTTTTTGAACCCTTCAGTGTTTTGCCAGGTATATTTCTCACCTAAATACAACAGCCTGTGCAGGGGACTAACGGAAGAATCAAAAGAGAGGCAGTGATAGGATGGGAGAGCCTTTTCTGTGGTGACAGTAGCACCTAACTGATGTCGAAAGCTATATCTCTAGTTGGTACTTTTGCACAAACAAAACATGGAAAGCAAACAGTTTACCAAAAAATGCTTCTGTAACTGATATAAGCATGTTGCATGTGTTCACCAACATGTCTGCATCTACATAAAAATGAATTCAAGTCCAGAATGTGAATATCAAAAGGTGCCGTGGTGTAACCTCTATTGGAATCTAAACACCACACAGCTGCTCACCTACCATCCCATCCCAAACCCCCTGCCTCAGTGGGATAGGAAAGAAAATCAGGAGGAAGAAAAAGATAAGAGCCTGGGGGTTAACAGCAGTTTAACAAAACAGAGAGAGAAGAAAACAACAGCAATAATGATAGTGCCAAATAAATGACAAACAAAGTGTGCGATAGGAACTGCAGGACTCTACCTCGTCATGGGACACCAACCTTCCTTCCTTCCTTCGGTCAAACGCTGAAACTCCACACTGAAGCAAGTTGAGAAAAGGAACTCCCACCCTGGGCCTCCTCTTTTATAGGGGCAGGGCTCAGTGTGGGATCCAATATCCCATTGGCTGGTTGGGTTGTTCATCCCAGCTGCAGCCCCCCCCAGCTGCTGGGGCAGCAGCTGCTGGGGGTAATTAACCCAAACCAAACCCAAGACAAAAGGTCAAATTTAGAAAATGTCACTTTCCAAAACAGCGAGGAACAAGAAATCTCTCAAGTAGTTTGGAAAGTTAGGTGGGTTTAGCAGAGATATTTGGTTTAAAGTGTGTTTATTGTTTTGTCTCTTGGTAGAATTCCAGTGAGTGATTGCAAGACAGTCACCACTCATAAGTAAAGGCTGATTACCTCAGGTCAGCCAGAGAGATTAATGACTCCAAGAAAACTGCAAAGGTCTCAAGATGTCAATACTTGTTATTTTTTTAAACAATATTTTAAACCCCCAACAAACACAACACCAAACCGTAAAAGACAACACTACTGCAGTTCAGATGCTTTTGTTTCTCTGTTTATGAGGAAAGGTGTGAAAATACCTGAAAATGTGGAAAACAACCGTCTGCATAATTCTGGATGTAGATTTAGACATTTGTGATACTCTGGGAGTTCCAGTACTGGTTTTGCATGGTTACTAAGCTCGGCATTGACCTTAGCATCTGAGCTGTGTGACAACAGGATGTTCTTTGTCACTTGTATGTGTATGTATCTCTTCATCATACATTAGGCGTTTGTTCCTATTGTATATAAAATCCGAGATGTGTTTGCCACTCGTCATGAGTGTCGATGTACCATTGAGATGACCTCGCTATTCCCCTCTATATGGTTGATCTCTGCTGATAAGCGGCACGATGTTTTTGCAGATGTTATCAAACACAGGAAAACGTTGCCTTGTGCCAGAGGAGCTTCCCCAGCTCTGATGTACTGAAGACGTTGGCGTTCTCTCGAGATCTTTTCTTCAATGAGCACTAAGTCTATTCAAATGATCATTTTTCATTGAGAATATGATGGCCTGCCAGATGTTCTCGATTGTGAGGTATATTTCCTCTGCGTTCACATTTTTGTTGCTGTTTGTAGGAGCTGATTAGTCACAAATGCTGAAAGAAGTGAACAGCACATGCTACGGTAAGGAAAATTTTGCCGTGCTTCAGAGTGGACGATGAAGTGCTTTGAACCTTTCCAGAGGTGAACTGAGCAGGGACACCACTGATAAACCATGCCCTTGACCTTTCCAGTAGGAGTACTGGTGGTGCTGCCGCCGTTCAGTCTGCACCATAGGGCTTTGGTGCTGGTGAGGTGGGTGTTTGCTCTCAGGATGAGTTAGGGCTCTGATGTGCATGGTGACAAATTCTAGAAGGCGATTCCTTTCAATGTTTTCCAAAGCACTGTTGTAAAAAGTGACATTGATATGTATTTAGGGGGCAAAAATCTAATGATAGATAAACATATCTGAGAATTTAGATCATTTACAAGCTACTAAAATTTTATACCAAGTTGCTGTGAAGCTCTTTGATCCTAGAGGTACTCATCACTTGCAGAATTTTCTATTCTGAAGTTGTGTATATGCTCCAGTGATGCAAAATGCGACAAGAAACACATTTAATTGCAACTGTGATGATGTAGCAGAGGTCCTACTTGTGATCGTAGTAATTTTTAATGGAAAGTTAGTGAATAACTAAGCAGAGCAGAACTCTGAAGTTCTGCTTCATCTGTGAGGTTAAAAATAGAAACATCAAAAAGCTGGAAGAATATATATAAGAAACAGATAAACTTATCTCTGCGTATATGTGTGCACATATATATAAAGGAAACTTCTTTTCTTCCCCCTTCCCCCCAATTCAATAGGGTGCCAAAGATACTGTGAAGAAGTTCCAGAATAGAAATCTTGGTAATTTTCTTGCAGATTCTTAAGAACTTACATTCTGTTCTTCATTTGGCATTCTGCTTTTAGCTATTTTATTTCACGTTATTGAAAGACTTGCTTTATATTAGTGTCTGTTTGAATATTGTCTTTGTTCCTTCCCAAAAGTGTATATTCTACTTCATACACATTTCCTCAGATGTGAGGTATCTTCAGGACTGGTGAAAACCAAGCTGTGCTCTGTCAACAACAAAATATTCTTGAGAGTTTACCAGATTTTGAAACAACAGTAATTTGATTGACCTTGTTCATAAACTATTTGCTAAATAATCAAATATTTTGGTTTTAATGAGTGCCTTTATTCAACAAGCAGAGGGATTTAATCAGCATACTTCATAGTAATAACATTTTGACTGTAAAAATAACCCTAAAACCATTCTTATCTTTTATTACATATTTAGTAGCAGTGACTGTCTAGATGTGATACTGATCACAGGTCAGAGGGACTTCAACCTTGCAACCAAACCTACTGTAGAAAAAAATTCCTTTTTTTTTTTTTCCAACAAGTTTTAGAAAGCTTTGAAATTCTTGGGAATCAACTGACCTGAGAATTGAGTGTGTGTAAACTCATGAAACATTTCTAATATTCACCTTAATGAAATATAAATTTCACAATGGGTTTTGCATGTGTTACCATGACAAAGCAGCTGCTGCTTCGACCTCCGTTGCCCACTTTGAAGTATAGCAAAACTTTGCTTCATGCAGCATGAGCTGTTCACTGTGTTCAAAATTTGTTGCTAATCAGCTCTTACAAACAGAAACAAACCCCTAATAATGCAAAGAAAATATGCGTCACTGTTCTGACAGCTCATAATGTTTCAGCCAGGTGCTTACTTTAGAACCGGAAGAATAAAATGCAAGTACAATCTTGTTTTCTTCTTTCTGAACTGCTCCCTGTTTACTTTTCTCAATCTGTCAGGCTATCTTTCTGGTATATCAGCTGTAATTTACTCTGAAGTGTGTGGTGAAAGAAGGAAAACTGAACTCTGGAAATGCTTTCTCCTGCACTTTGCTGATTATCTTTCAAGCAATCTTTTCGGTATAATCGAATGGATAGTTCCAGGGTATGAAACAATTATTTTAGTCAAAAACTTTCCCTTCCCCTCCACCCCCTCAAAACGCACGAGAATTACAGTATCTGTTTCTGTCTGTCTGCTCCACAAAGACACTGCCAGTAACTCTGGATTTCTTGCTTGCAGAGAACTGTGTGCTCCTGAAAAAGGTCTGCTGTGGATGCCAAAAAAGAAATTGAAAACCTGTTTCCTACCTGGAGATGTCGGGTGGTGAGGAGGTGATAAAAATTGATGCCTGGCTTTCATGCAGTTATTACCACCTTTTATCTCCTACTAAGGAAAATTTTAAATGGAAAACATTGGTTTTGTTTGTAGTAGCTGTTTTGAGGGGTGCCAGGCTTCTGGAAGAAGCGCATGAAAGCACAACAGAATGATCATTTGAAACATCGCATGGATAAAGCTCTTCAGCCCACAGGATTTTGCACAGATGGTCTCGGGGCAGTGCCAGGCACCTACAGGTGCAGAAGCCCTTCCCTTATTCCTTATTCCTCATTCCCTTCAAACAGCTCTCAAACTCACAACTCCTTGAACCCTGGAAGTATGTTTCTTCTTGTCAGATGATTTGCAAAAGTTTTGCCAGTCAACTAGAAAGCTTGTGCTTGAAATCCTTCTAAACGCTTTGTCTTATCTGGTAAGATACAGTTAGCTGAATAATAATAATAAAAACCCCCGCAAATGTTATAGCAAGTCTCAGCACTATTATTGATTGCCACTGTTTTGCCCTATAGAAGAAGGTGAAGTTGCTCTGTGATGTTGCTATAGTAGCTGCAGTTCTTGAGTGTCATCCTGAGAGTTACAAGGGCCATGAAAGCTACTCCAAAGACAGACAGCGATTAATGATACTATATTTGTAGACTCACAGATCTGAAAGAAACCTCAGGAGGTGATCTAATCCATAATTTTGCCGGAAGACAAGGTAAACTCTACTTAAAACATTCCTTACAGACATTTGTCTAACCTGATCTCTCTGCTGGAGGTGGAGGCTGAATAACATCCCTGAACGATTTACTCCAGCACTTAACTGATTTGTCTCTCTCTCCTTTATCTTCAACTACACAGTGCTTTTTGTCATCTGCCATAGCTCCTTAGCTTTTGTGATTTGCTTATCTGAGGGCTTGAATTGAAGGTGAAATAGTGTGATTTATCCCTCCTAGATTAGTTTAAAATATGAAAGCAAAGACCAAAAGAAACGATAGTTTCTTCTGCTTAAAGTTAACCAAATGAGCTCTGCTTGCCTGGGGAATGGGTTAAATAGAACCACTTCGCTTCCAACTACATTTCACGTAAAGAAATATGAGCAATTTCTGCTTCTGAAGCATATCATGCTGAATAATTTAGGGACTCCGGGACTGTTTATTGTACATAAATGTATCACAGGGGATAATATATCATTAGTTTGCATAGAGGCTTTCTACAGTTTGGAATAGAATATAGACTGTATTCTAGCAGAAAATGACATATGTTCGATGAAAATTATCTGTCTAAGCATAACTGTCTTTGTCAAAATAACAGATCAAAAACCTAATGTGAAATTTGTGTTTCAATAAAATTAATGGAGCCTAGCACTAGAAGTTGAGAAAGTAGTTTATGATGCACCGACAGTGTAGTGGCCATAAATTAGCTGGATCAATTTCCCAGAAAACATCTAGACAGGCAAAACAAGTCTGCATTGCAGCATCTGGTAGCCTGGAGTATGCTGGGCACGTTAGAGCCACGGGGCATGGCAGCAATCCTGCTCTAGTTAGATGGGATGAAACTGCTGTATTCGAAGAGCTGTAGAGCTCTGGGTACCTGAGCACAGCGTCAGCTGGCCTGCAGGTGATTTGAGAGCATGAGGGACTTGGTGACAGATCATACCACCCTTGTCACAGCCCACTGAGGCAGTGTGTCAAGCACAGCTTGCTGCAACATTAAGTGACTTCAGAGGATGTTTGGGCTGGTTTCACCTTTTAAAATAAATAGTTAAAAATATTTTTATCTGCTCATAAGTAAATAATTTCATGTTTCTCTGTGCTTGTTGCTAGTGTTCTGACAAGGTTTTTAGTAGTGGCTGGGAAGATCAGTCAAGGTTTTGTTCAAGTCAAGGTACATGTGATTCATCCATCTGATGTGAAATGTTAAGTGAAAATGCCCCCAGTGCATCAGGCAGGAAGAACATCTAATTTATTCAACTCACCGGTGTCTATATTTAGCCCATATTTGAGGCTAAACTACAGCAGTTGCTCTCTTAGCTGATGATCCCTCTGTAGCAGAGAAGGGGGAAAGGAAAAAAGACCTGTGGGTTGAAATGATAAACAGATTTAGCGAAAAAGCCAAATGAATACCAATGCCAATAAAAAGCCAACAAAGTTATACTCAGCTCAGCTAACAGATAGTGGTCAACATAAACAGGCACACAATCCTCAGGAGTAGGAGGAACCCAAGCAGGAGGCTTCTGTCCTCAGCAAACTTCCCCCTTTATACTGAGCATGACATTTTTTTGGCCTAGGATACACCTGTGGCCAACTCGGATCAGCTGCTGTGGTTGACTCCAAACTGTTGATGGCTGGCCGAGCATGGCTGGCCTGGGATTCTGTCCCAGTGAAACCAGGACAACTGAGAATAATTGATTAACCAACACTCCTGATATGTGGTCAGTGAAAACCAAACTTCCATCTTGAATTGGTTCTCACTTTATGACCCTTCTATTTCATTTGTGAATGTATGTGGGATTTGACCTTAAAATAACTTTGTGCACACTGCTCCATTTCGTGCAAATAAGCGTTGTTAGTATTCTAATGAACATCAGCTCTTGTCAAATGATGTTGATCCTGAAAGTTATTGCAAGTAGTAAGGATATTAAACTCGGTGCCACTGAAATATGTGAGTTCTGGTGCCAGTTTTAAATCTCTGATGCTTTTAATGGTGAATATTAGAAACTAAAACTGGACGCATCTATTTACATACCAGTTTCCGTGACAGCCTTTTCTTTGCCTATGCAATGAACTGACTGGAAGCAATGTAACTGCACTGGTGAGCTCAACTTAGAACTTCTTTCTATGTCCTACTACTCTACGTAAAAGACTTAGCTCAGATGACAAACTATAATCTAAGATTTCTGCAAAATACTGTATAAATGTCTGTTTAGTAGTCTGCTGAGCGAGGGCATTGGCTGCTGTGTAGTATCTCTGCTGAATAGCACTAGGCTTTTCATTTTGTCTTACAAAACTGCTGTGGAAGAAGATTTGCACGTCTTTGCTTCATCTTCCAGAAGAGTATCTACTTGTTTCACTGGTGTGGTAAGACTGGGACAGGAGTTCAGGGTGTGACACCCCTCCCCTTGAGTGGTGAACTCATTTATTGAGCATGGTCATACGTGAGGAAGCATTCACAAAGCAGGAACAGCACCTGAGCTCCTACTGTTCTCTGTTGGCTGGCATTATGTCTCAAGGGAGACATAATTAGTGCTAGAATGTTTGAAGCAATTTCAGGCCCTCTCCAGACAGAGGTTCCCCTGTCTATGGTTCTGTTCGGCAATGTATATTTTGTATATTTTAGTCATAGTTTTAGTGTGCCTTGTAAATAGAATAATGTACTGACTGAAAAGTGGAGGTTTATTCATATTGCACTTGGTGAAAAGTTTGGTCTCTAACCACCCAAGTAATTTTTATTTTCTAATTTCAGTGAAACATTTCTATAATTTTTAAGTTTGGGGAATGGGATTCTTGTGGGCAATTAAGTGTCACTAAACTAAGAGATGCATCCAGCGTCCTAATCCTCCCCTACATTGAGTTATGGTACAAACTGGAACAGTTTAACACGAGAGGTCAGGAGAGGCTAGCTCTCTGTAGCCCACAGTTTGGGGCAAACTCTTTGGAGATGAACAGCCAAAGTTCATGCTCACACCCCAGGGAGGACAGATTGGGCTGTGATTCCCAGGAACATCTGTGCAGAAATTATGGGAATGGTGGGAGGTTGAGAGTATGTGAAAAGAAGGATAGGGAGAGGGTAAGCATCTATTTTCTTTTTCTTTTTAAGTCACTGTATGAGACTATTTCTTTTCTTTTCTTTTCTTTTCTTTTCTTTTCTTTTCTTTTCTTTTCTTTTCTTTTC